>JARQOD010000968.1:0-115232 GCA_033576555.1 Oophaga sylvatica | reverse complement strand
AGGGAATTTGCCCGTAAGAGGTCAAAGACTCTGCAGACATCTGTCCGGTGGGAGTCAATATCTGGGGAAAAGATGAGAATATCATCCAGATAGACTACGACTGAGGTGGAGAGCATATCCCGGAAGATGTCATTAAAAAAGTCTTGGAAGACGGCTGAGGCATTACAGAGCCCGAAGGGCATCACCAGATATTCATAGTACCCATCCCTGGTATTAAAAGCCGTCTTCCATTCGTCCCCTCACGGATGCGAATCAGGTTATAAGCACACCGCAGATCTAATTTCGTAAATACCCTTGCCCCCCGTAGCCTATCTAATAGCTCAGAAATCAGGGGCAACGGGTATTTATTCTTGACGGTGATGGCATTAAGACCCCTGTAATCGATGCATGGACGTAATTTTCCATTCTTCTTCTGCACGAAGAAGAACCCCTCCCCTGCAGGTGACACTGACTAATGAATCTTCTTGCTAGGTTCTCCTGAATATATTGAGCCATAGCCTCCGTCTCCGGGAGAGAAAGGGGGAGGTTCTGCTCCGGGCAAGAGGTCAATAGGACTGTCATAGGGACGGTGAGGTGGAAGGATTTCCGCAGCCTTTTTGGAGAATACGTCTGCATACGACCAATGGTATTTAGGAAGTGAAGTAAGATCTGCGGGTATCTCTGTAGTGGCCACCTGAATGCATTCCCTCATACATCTGCCTTAAAAAGACTCACCCCAACCCAATATCCTCCCAGAGATCCACTCAATGTGTGGGGAGTGGAAACGAAGCCAGGGCATCCCCAACAAAATCTCGTCTATTCCCTCGAGAATGACCAGAAGTGAGATAATCTCCTGATGGGAAGGGGACATTGACAATGTGAAAGGGATGGTCTGATGTGTGATTGGTGAAGGCAGTGTCGATCCATTCACTACTCGAACAGTCACGGGTTTGGCGAGCATCACCAGAGGTATAGAGTGGCGGAGAGCGAAGGTAGAGGACATGAAATTTCCTATGGCTCCAGAGTCCACACAAAGCGTGACTTTTAAAGTGGATGAGCCAAAATTGATTGTCCCCCTAAAGGACAACCTGGAGGCGTGTACCGCTGTGTCTAGTGAACCCCCTCCAATGGTTACTAGACGTGGTCGTTTCCCGACCGCTGTGGACATTTATTAGCATAATGCCCTACTTGTTGTCAAGCATTACAAGTCACAGGTACTTGAGCGGCCCGAGACTTAGGTCTCGCTCGAGAAATCTCCATGGCCTCAGGGGAATCTGGCGCCTGAATGGAAGATTCAAGAGGTCTGGCAAAGGTGGGCGCCAGCCGGAACCTCTGCCTACACTGGGCCCGCTCCAACCTCCGGTCTTTAAAACGGAGGTCGATGCGGGTAGATATGGTAATGAGCTCCTCCAGTGTGGCAGGAATCTCCCTGGTGGACAAGGCGTCCTTCACATGGTCTGCCAGTCCCCTCCAGTACACTGGTATAAGGACTTTATCTGGCCACTCCAGCTCAGAGGCCAGAGTCCGAAATTGGACGGCGAACTGGCTGACCATGGATGAACCCTGGGTGATTGCCAACAGTTGGAGAGCTGTATCGTGGGTGAAGCGAGATCCTAAAACCTGTTTCAGAGTGTCCAAGAAGAGAGGAACACTCTGCACCACACGATCATCGCGCTCCCACAACGGCGTTGCTCACTCCAACGCCCTGCCCGACAAAAGGGATATGATGAAACCCACTTTCGCCCGCTCCGTGGGAAAACGTGCAGCCAGAAGCTCTAGATGTATGGAGCACTGACTGACGAAACCCCGACATTGTTTACTGTCACCGGTAAACTTGTCTGGAAGTGGGAGGCGGGAAATAGTCGGAGCAGGGGTGGCAGAGGACAAACTGGCTGTGGCCACACTAGCAGCCTGAATCGCGACTGCGGTAACATCCACAGCTGAGGTTGTGCGCTCTAGAGTCGCCAACCTACCCTCCAGCTGCTGGATATACCGCTGCAGACGCTGGTCGTCGGCCATTTTACCAGCCAGACCCTGGCGCTAGTATACTGTTAGGGTCTGCGGAACGCACCTAATAGATATTGTAGAGAGGTGCGTTCGCAGCCCGGGGTCCACTGTGCAGGCGAAGCCCGCTGCTAGTAAGATAGCGAAAGTAGCGAACTCTGTTATCCCGCAGAGTCGCTAAAATAAACGCCGTAGCGCGCTGTGTCAGAGCCGCTAACGGGAATGCCACAGCGCTATATGGCGGTAAGTACGAACTCACTTAACTTCAGTGAGCCCAAAGTAAAACGCTAGGGCGCTGAACCAGCGTTATAAAGCGAACCCTGTTGCGTCACAGAGCCGCTGAGAAAAAGACTGTGTCCTGTTAGACTCACAGGGATACACAGATAACTGCTGTGTGGATAGCAGTCCGTGATCATGCAGACAGCAACGCAATCAAGCAATTTCCTCACCGGAGAAGCCGGTATTCTAGGGGCTTATTTCAGCCAAGCCCTAACCACATGCATCCAAATCTCCTCACTGGAGAAGCCGGTATTCTAGGGGCTTATTTCAGCCGAGCCCTAACCACATGCATACATGATCACACTGGCGCAAAGCACATAATGCAATTGATACTAGCACATGGCGGCCCAGCCATGCCACCCTTTTATAATAACAGCTACAGGACCTGCCAGAAGAAGGACCAATGAGAAACTGTTCCAAAACACATGTAGTTTCAGGATCTTCCTGGCAGACCAATAGGAGCTGCTGCAGTACCTGAACATGTGACCCCTGATCTCCAATGAGAGATCTTACCCTGGGCATGCTCAGAAGGGGAAACGCAGGACTTCGTCCCAAAGACGTCTGCTCCAGCACTGGCTATAATAGAAGATCCAGGAGGGGCAGCTGCAAGTCTGTGCACAGTATTGGAATGGGCAAGACGCTGGGACTGATGTCTCTGCTGAGCAGGTTCCACTGCTGATGGAGATGAATGGGGGACTGCAGCGAGACTGGTTCAAGACTCCCCTTGTGCAGCAGCGGGAACTCGAACCCCAACATCTGTCTCTTTGATTTGTCTTCAATTTTCCTCCTGGGTCAACATCCAGGGAAGTTGGCTACAGTCAAATGGATCTTAAATTTCTGAATAATATGTGCAACTGTAGCTACAGGAATGTCAAGCTGCTTGGAGATGGCCTTTTAACATGTTTGCCTTTAATTTTCTTTCTAATCTTTTGAGACAACTCTTTCCTTTGCTTCCTCTGGTCCATGTTGAGTTTGATACACACCATGTCACCAAACAGCACAATGAGTATTTGTAGCTCTCTCACTGATTCCAAGATTGTAGACATCTGTGATGCTAACTATTGGACACTCCTTGCTTTAACATGTCTCTTTTGTCACATTATTTTCAGGGGTACCATCATTTCTGTCCAGGCCTATTTCATGAGTTTTATTTTCTTTAAATTCTGTGAAAGCATGGTTGAAAAGCAATGTCTGACTTTCATTTGTTCATTTTCATATATTTTTTATTTATTATTACTTTTGTCAGATTCAAGTTATTTCTGTGATCATTGTGGGTTTTTCTGTCATTACACGAGGGATACCAACAATTTTGACCACATGTGTATTTACCTATTCAATGTGTATTTACTGTGTGTGTATTCCTTCTCTTCTATCCTGTCGGCTCCTGCAGTGATTGTACACTACGCAGCTGCTGAATTGACGGCTTTTCTTCTATCTATCTATGTAATATATATACATATGCATATGTGTGTGTCACTGACATCTACACTGCTCAACAAAATAAAAGGAACACTCATATAACACAACCTAGATCTGAATAAATAATATATTCTCATTGAATACTTTGTTCTGGACAAAGTTGAATGAGCTGACACCAAAATCACAAAAAAATTATCAATGTAAATCAAATGTATTAACCAGTGGAGGCCTGGATTTGGAGTCACACACAAAATTAAAGTGGAATGTAATGTCCTTAGAATAAGTCAAAATGATGCTCAGTAGTGTGTGTGACCTCCACCTGCCTGTATGACCTCCTTGTGCCTGTATGACCTCCCTACAATGCCTGTGCATGTTCCTGATGAGGCGGCGGATGGTCTCCTGAGGGATCTCCTCCCAGACCTGGACTAAATCATCCGCCAACTCCTGGACAGTCTGTGGTGCAATGTGACGTTGGTGGATGGAGCGAGACATGATGTCCCAGATGTGCTCAATCGGATTCAAGTCTTGAGAACAGGCAGGCCAGTCCATAGCTTCAATGCCTTCATCTTGCAGGAACTGCTGACACACACCAGCCACATGAGGTCTGGCATTGTCCTGCATTAGGAGGAACCCAGGGCCAACCGCATGAGCATATGGTCTCACAAGGGGTCTGAGGATCTCATCTCGGTACCTAATGGCAGTCAGGCTACCTCTGGAGAGCACATGGAGGGCTGTGCGGCCCTCCAAAGAAATGCCACCCCACACCATTACTGACCCACTGCCAAACCGGTCATGCTGAAGGATGTTGCAGGCAGCAGATCGCTCTCCACGGAGTCTCCAGTCACGTCTGTCACATGTGCTCAGAGTGAACCTGCTTTCATCTGTGAAGAGCACATGGCGCCAGTGGCGAATTTGCCAATCCTGATGTTCTGTGGCAAATGCCAAGAGTCCTGCACGGTGTTGGGCTGTGAGCACAACCCCCATCTGTGGACATTGGTCACTCAGACCATCCTCATGGAGTTTTTAACCGTTTGTGCAGACACATGCACATTTGTGGCCTGCTGGAGGTCATTTTGCAGGGCTCTGGCAGTGCTCCTCCTGTTCCTCCTTGCACTAAGGTGGAGGTAGCGGTCCTGCTGCTGGGTCGTTGCCCTCCTACGGCCCCCTCCATGTCTCCTGGTGTACTGGCCTGTCTCCTGGTAGCTTCTTCAGCCTCTGGACACTACGCTGAAAGACACAGCAAACCTTCTTGCCACAGCTCGCATTAATGTGCCATCCTGGATGAGCTGCACTACCTGAGCCACTTGTGTGGGTTGTAGAGTCCATCTCATGCTGCCACAAGTGTAAAAGGACAACCAACTTTCAAAAGTGACCAAAACATCATCCAGAAAGCATTGGTACTGAGATGTAGTTTGTGGTCCCCGCCTGCAGAACCACTCCTTTTATTGAGTGTGTCTTGATAATTGCCAATAATTTCCATCTTTTGTCTATTCTATTTGCACAACAGCATGTGAAATTGATTGTCAATCCGTTTTGCTTCCTAAGTGATCAATTTGATTTCACAGAAGTTTGATTTACTTGGAGTTATATTCTGTTGTTTAAGTGTTCCCTTTATTTTTTTGAGCAGTGTATATATGTATTCTATGTGTATATATCTATTCTATCTATTCTATTCTAATCTGTCACACTGTGAGTTTACTGAACGCGTACATGAATAGCCGGCTTTTATTCTATGTTTTACCAAATGTTACCGACTTTTTCCGATTGTAAGAAAAATGCTCGTGTTACAGATGATGAATCCGAATGTACCCTATTCATGCCGAATTTATGTTTGCCAATCGTTTTCCGAACATATTCGCTCATCTCTACTCACAATCAGGTTTTGCACTTGAAATTGAATAGGAAGCAGAGGTAATCATAAGACTACCTTCTGATGAATCAATAATGTACATTCAGATTGGTATTTTCGTTTGTGATTGTCTCTATGACCTATTTAACTACATTTTATAATGTAATAAAGTTATGCTGCACTTTTTCAAGTGCAAAATATGTTTGTGAAGATTAACAGTAGTTGCTATTTCAGTTTATTAAGCTTTTGACAGCTGCTATTCTGGGTGGGTTGCTCAACCTAATGTCTGCAAGCAACAGGAACAGCTGTAATGCTAAGAACATATGTAACTAGAGCCTGCTATAAAGAGGTGCATGCAGCTGTCCCAAAATTTTATGGGTCATTGAATTACTTTTGGTAAAGACAATGATGAAAGTTTACTTTTTTTTATTTTTAGGCAGGACTTTATTCACAACATCATTGTTTTTTAGCCTTAGAGTTATGATCAATTCAAGTCAGACAATAAAACCATATGTAACATTGATAAATGAATGTTTGCTGATATCTGGATGATCATAGTTACAATGTAGTGAGTCACGAGTAGAGATGAGTAAACCTTTTAAGGTTCGGTTAGATTCGCTGAACGTTTAGACGTTCGCTTAACTTGTTCACCGAACGGTTCGATGAAAGAACCCGAGCCCCATTAAATTCAATGGAAGGTCAAACCAAACGTATACACTACAACTTAAGGGGTGACAAAAAGCTTCCCAAACAGCTAAAATTAGGGGAAGACACCATGAAAAGTGGCAACAATTTACCCACAGTAGAAATTTCCAAATGGCATCAGGATCTGTGCCAGCATTTACAGCTTTGAATTGAAGTTTAAATAAAGACATGGTAGTTAAGGTTGCCTTGATACCTCATGCAACACCTCCAAATAGTTTTTTTTTCCCAGCAACACTCAGATGGCACAAATATGAGTGTCATACAGTACGATTGATAGAAAAATGTAAGGAAAGTAACACAGGTAGTTGAGTGAAAGTAAGTTGTCATGACTGCGGCTGCCACAGCCTCTGCACCCGACCCGCATCCCAATACATACGCTCCGCTGGTCGGGGGTCCCGGGGTCTCTCTACCTCGCTGTCGGTCCCCCAGCCGGCGGCGAGTCTGCGCATTCGCACTAAGCCATGGCCGCGCGCTCTGCCGGCTCTTTATCTGCAGCACCTGACCCAGAACTACTGTGCCTCCTATCACGTGCTGCCACTGGGTATATCAGGCCGCCCTCCCTTATAGGAGGCGCCAGATTATTGAGTGTGCTTCTGCGTACCCATTTTTAGGCTGTCTTTGCGGGAACTTGCCTGCTGTCATTTGTCAACCCACATCTCTGCTTGTCTCCTCAGCAGCCCCCGGTTCTCCCTGCCTCGGGACTACCTGCTTCTGCTCTGCCGTGGTGGTCCCTCGGCACCTGGTTGCTGCTCTGTGATCCCTGTCTCTCTCTTCCTACTCCATACCCTGGTGCTTTGGGTTCTCCTTCCTGTACGCTCTGAACCAGCTAGTCCTCTTTGGTTCAGGTCTCCTCGCTACCAAGCCCTCGGCTATTCCACCTGCCCTCTCTGTTTGACCCACCGCTTCTCAAAAAGCCGCCCCTCTTGGTACCAGCTTTTGCAGTGTCTGACTCCCCAGGCCTGCTTCTACTGATCCCTGTATATGGGTCGGGTCCACCTGGTTCACTCACCCAGGTGAGGTTCGGTACCGTGATCCAGAGGGTCCACTCCTGGAAGCTCGCCTCTCCTAGGCGCTATAATATAATCAGGCCATGGACCCCGCTGGTGCCTCCGTCTACACTCAGAAGGAGTGAACATATTTGCGAGAGAATCAGACGCACATTATGTATTTTATGAAGACCAAGGATTCTCGATTGTCGGCCTTACAGGCTGCAGACCCTGGAAATGCCTCCCAGCTAGCCAGTCTCCAGCAAGAGCTTATTCACCAGCTCGAAACTCGGCCCATATTTTGACGTATATGGCCTCCGTGGATAACCATCTACTCTCTTTACAGTCAGCCGCCTCGTCGCAGTCATCATCCCGCACCCCTGATTCCACTCCTCATCCTCCTCCCCGGCTTGGTAAACCACCCCGGTATAGTGGCGATTCTAAGCTGTGCAGGGGTTTCTTAATCAATGTCGTCTACACTTTGAGCTATTACTGCAACAGTGCCTCAATAACCAGGCTAAAGTGGCGTTCATTGTATCCCATCTGGAGGGAGAGGCCCTGTCCTGGGTAAACCCCCTCTGGAAGTGAGTTTACCCCATAGTTTCTAATCTTCCGGTCTTTTTGCATCCCTTCCGTAGGGTCTTTGATGAACCTGGTCGGTTAGCCTCTGTCACGTACGTCACAGGTACTCACCTGCGCGTCCCCCCTCCCCAGCACGTCTCTGCTGCTGTCCTGCGCCGCTCCCCGACTGCCCACTTTGGGTCTCGCCGCGTCTGTGCTTCGCACAGGCGCAGTGGCACCCTTTCCTCTACTAGGGTGTCTGGTGACCAGGTGGCTCCGCGCCAATATAGCGGCGCCCACCCGGTATTTCTGCCGGTGTCTACGCAGGTAAGATGCCCGATTATCTTTTGCAGTTGCGCCAAGCATCTTTGCGCCTGGCGTCTGCCTCCTCCTCAGGTCCCTTACCTATTGCCAGCCCTGTGCCTCAGCCGTGCTGCCCTGTGTATCAGCCGTGCCTGCCCTGTGTCTCAGCCGTGCTGCCCTGTGTCTCAGCCATGCCTGCCCTGTGTCTCAGCCATGCTGCCCTGTGTCTCAGCCGTGCAGCCCTGTGTCTCAGCCGTACAGCCCTGTGTGTCATGTATAGTGTACAGTTCCTATAGCGTCTTGTGCTTGGGTGCGAGGAAAACACATGAGACACAGGTTGATATGAAATGACTTGTATTACTTCATACAAGCATGCAGAAAAGGTCACACAGTTTGCAGGAACAGAGGCAGGAGACACAGCAGGCCAGAGTAACTTCAAGCTCTACAATAACTCTCCAAAGCAGGTTCAGGATCTCTTCTCTGTACCGTAATTCCTCTGCAAACATGGATTCACCAGACAGCAGGTTTCCAGAGTCCAAAGGTGTTTCAAAATTCCTCAGTAGGAAATAGCTGGAGTCCAAAATCCTAGGTTTCCAGGAGTCAGGTCACAGGCTGACTGAAGCTTGATTCAGGAGCACTGATTGTTCAGCTGAGGCTGCTTAAGAAGCAAGAGGAGAGAATCAGGGCGGGAACATGAAAGCTGGAACCTCCATATTAACTGAGGGCAAGATAGCTGCAGCAAGACAGAAAGCAAAATGGCCGACGGAAAACTGAGTTTCAAGGAACATGTCAAAAGAGACAAAGAACCTTACATTACTCCCCCCTTAGGGACAACCTCCGGATGACCTCAGACCAGGCTTGTCAGGGTACCTCTGATGAAACTGGCGGAGCAGGCGAGGAGCATTTACATTATTGACTGGCTCCCATGAGTTGTCCTCCACTGGGTAGCCCTGCCATTTAATCAAATATTGCAACTGATTTCTGTACAACCTGGAATCTAGAATCCTTTCCACCATAAATTCTTCCTGACCATCGACCAGCACTGGGTCAGGGCAAGGAGAAGAGCGTCCAGGAAACGTATTGGGTGTTGCAGCCTTTAGTAGGGATACATGAAAGACAGGGTGGATTCTCATAGTTCTGGGCAGTTGAAGACGACAAGCAACAGCACTTATAATCTTACTGATCTTATAAGGTCCAATGTACTTATGTCCCAATTTAGACGATGGAATCTTTATTTTAAGATTTCTGGTTGACAGCCAGACCAAATCTCCTACCTTGAAAGCTGGTGCAGGTTTACGAAATTTATCTGCTGCTTTCTTGTACCTTTCCTGAGCCAATTCTAGATTTTCCTTTAGAAGATCCATATTCTTTTGTAAAGAAGTGATTCTTTCAGCCACTGCCGGCAAGGGCGTATCTATGGGAAATCGAGGAAGAATGTTAGGATGATAACCTAGATTGGAGTAAAAAGGAGACTGCTTAGTGGAGGCGCTCTGAGAGTTGTTATAAGAGAACTCAGCCAGTGGAAGTAGATCCACCCAATCATCTTGTAGGTGGCAGATAAAGCAGCGGAGATACTGCTCCAGGGTCTGATTGGTTCGTTCTGTCTGTCCATTAGTCTGGGGATGAAAAGCAGAAGAAAGGTTTACTTTAATGTCCAATGCGGCACAGAAATTTTGCCAAAACCTTGAAGTGAATTGCACCCCTCGATCCGAAATGACCTCATCCGGTACTCCATGTAAGCGAAACACATTCTTAATCATTAAGTCTGATGTCTGTTTTGCAGTGGGTAAACCGACACAAGGGATAAAATGAGCTGCCTTTGTTAGACGATCAACCACCACTAGAATGGTGTTCTTCCCTTGAGAGGTTGGTAACTCCACAATGAAGTCCATAGAAATGGATCCCCACGGGCGGGACGGGGTGGGAAGAGGTTGTAACAGACCAGTTGGTGAGGAGCGAGGTGTTTTGCATCTTGCACAGACTTCACATGAAGTGACATAGTTTAAAAGATCTTTCCTGTAAGTGGGCCACCAAAAGAAACGAGAAAGAAATTCTTGTGTCTTTAGAATTCCCCTATGCCCGGCTATCTTGGAATCGTGGATGAGTTGCAATACTCTCAATCTGACTGTTTCAGGTATATACAGACGTTGTCCCTGAATCCACACACCATTCTTAAAAACAAGACTTACGTCCCTTGGGGGTTGAGCCAACAAAGAATCCGCATGGTATGCTTCCTTGATATCCTTAAGTAGTCTTGATTATGAATCACTCCCAGGAATCTAGAGTCAGGAAGAATAGTCTTAGGAGGAGTAAGTGGACGTGTCTCTGCTGAATGAATCCTAGAGAGTGCATCAGCCTTTCCATTGCGATCCTGGTCTATAAGAAATTACAAAATTAAATTGGTTTAGGAAAAGATTCCAGCGAGCCTGGCGAGGAGTCAGGCACTTAGCCGACCTGATAAATTCAAGGTTACGATGGTCTGTCAGGACGACTATTTGCTGTGCAGCTCCCTGAAGAAGGTGTCTCCATTCCTTGAAGGCGGCAATAATGGCCAACAATTCTCTATTGCCCACATCGTAGTTCCTCTCAGCCGAAGACAACTGCTGGGAAAAGAAGGCACAGGGATGCAAGACATTCTTCTCACCTGTTCTCTGAGAGAGTATAGCTCCAACGGCACAGTCTGAAGCATCCACCTCTATTATGAAGGCAAGCTCAGGATTGGGATGTACTAAGATAGGTGCGGTGGTAAATTTATCCTTTAAACAGGAAAATGCTTCCTGCGCTTGCGGGGTCCAGGAGAACCTAGACTGTTTCCGGGTAAGTTGGGTGATAGGTGACACTACCTCAGAGAAATTCCTAATGAAACATCTATAGAAGTTGGCAAACCCGATGAAGCGCTGCACCTCCTTCACATTTCTAGGAATTGGCCAATCCTTGATGGCTTGGGTCTTGCTTCCATCCATACTAATCCCTTGCGTAGATAGTACATACCCCAGAAATTGAATTTCGGTCCTATGGAATTCACACTTTTCAAGTTGATGTAGAGATGGTTTTATCTTAGGCGTTCTAAGACCATTCTCACATGTCCATGATGTTCCTCTGTGGAGTTAGAAAAAATTAGAATATCATCCAGATAAATCACACAAATGTATCTAGGAGATCCCTAAGATGTCATTCACCAAGTGTTGGAAAGTGGCTGGGGCGGTACTCAGACCAAAAGGCATAACTAGATATTCAAAGTGTCCATAGCGTGACCTGAATGCAGTCTTCCATTCATCCCCAGGTCTAATACGGACCAAGTTATAGGCCCCACGGAGATCCAGTTTAGAGAAAATTTTGGCGTGCCGCACTCTCTCCAACAACTCAGGGATTAAAGGCAATGGATAACGGTTTCTAATAGTAACCTTATTGAGTTCCCTATAGTCTATGCAGGGTCTCAGAGATCCATCTTTCTTCTTCACAAAGAAGATGGGTGCACCTGCGGGAGATGAAGAGGGGCGTATGAAGCCTTTGGCTAGATTTTCATCTATGTAGTCCTTCAAAGCTTTTAGCTCAGGCCCCGCTAGGGGGTAGATCTTACCAAAAGGTATCTCGGCTCCAGGCAATAATTCGATTGGACAATCATATGGACGGTGAGGAGGAAGCTGATCAGCGTTCTTCTTGTCACATAAATCCACATAGTCCTGGTATACAGCTGGTAGTTCAGGGACTGACATGGTTCCTTTAGGAACAGAGCAAGCTGAAACTCCTTGACTCATCTGTTTCTCCGGAAAGTGTAATTCCTTGGTCTCCCAGTTAATCGTAGGATTCTGCGCCTGTAGCCATGGTAGCCCTAGAATAATGGGAAAGTGGGGAGAAGAGATAAGCATAAAAGACATTTTCTCCTGATGATCTTTACCCATAAGGACCCTCAAAGGCTCTGTTTCCTGATCCACTGGTCCAGAGGTCAGCAGGGAGCCATCCACAGTCTCCATCTGTACTGGAGTAGCCTTCTTCACTGAACGTATCCCTGTTTCAGAGCAAAGGAGATATCCATAAAATTTCCACTTGCTCCTGAGTCGATCATAGCAGAGCTAGACACCCAGACTGAGTCAACCCAGAGTTTGATGGAAAGGAAGCAATGAGAATTGTTTCTTTTACAACTCAGCTGGGACACCGCTGAGGAAACTTGAAAAATTGCAGCGTTTATACCGTCATTGTACCCAGAACTAACAGAGTTTAAGTCCGAAAAATCAAGATCTCTTGCAGCAGATCTCTCTGGAATCTGAGGCTCGGACATGACAGAGCTCCTCTCAGCAACACTCACAGTGAATGACTGCTGCAGTAGTCTTACGAGAACGGCTGGGGCAGTTTATAATGAAGTGCCCTGACTTACCACAGTAAAAACATAGATTTTCCTTTATACGATGTTCTTTGCCTGCATCACTAACCCGTCTTTGTAAAGAGTCCACCTGCATGGGTTCAGGTTCTGGTTCCCTTGTAATCCTACTCAAAGGTTCCTTAGCTGAGGAGGGAGGTAGGAAAAGGTTAGTGTGATTATTTTCGAACCATCTCTCTTGTCTGCGTTCAGTCAGACGAGCATCAATACGGATACAATAGTTAATAAAGTCACCTAACGCAGTGGGAGGGTCGGCACGAGCAAGTTCATCCTTAATCAGTGGAGACAACCCTTTCCGAAAAATAGATTTTTTGGCGGAAGTGTCCCAAGTGGTATCAAGAGCCCATCTCCTGAAATCCAAGGCATATTCGGCTACTGAACGCTTACCTTGGCGCAAAGTTAACATGGCTGCTTCAGCTGTTGCACCTCGATTGGGGTCATCAAACACCTGCCCCATGGCTGAAATAAAAGCATCAAGGTGATTCAAACAATCATCCTCAGTCTCAATCAGAGGGTTTGCCCACATCAAAGCCTTATTGGTAAGCAACATGATTATAGTAAGCACTTTGGATCGTTCAGTGGGAAATTGTGAAGCATGTGCAGAGAAAAATAGATTGCATTGGTTAATAAATCCCCTGAATTTCTCACGTTCACCGCCAAAACGAAAAGGAGGTAACTTGGGGATCCCAGAACTCGGGGCTATGGCAGGAGCCTGGACTCGTTCCTCTAGAGCCTCAATCCTGGCTCGTAATTCCTGGGTAGTTTGTCCAAACACTTGCAAATTATGATTAGTGAGGTCCTGTAGGCTTGCAAAACGGGTCTTTATAGTCTGTATATCTGCAAGGATTGTATCAGTCACTCCGCAAAGCTCCTTTATGCGGGCCTCCATCTTCCAGATCTTTTAAGGCAGAAGTGCTGGAAGGAGAAGAGAAAAGGAAAAAAAAAAAAAAAAACAATAGTGTTTACCTGTGGTAACACTCCAGAGTAACATTTAAGGGAATGCGCTCACCTGGAATGGTTGTGAGAAGTCACAACCACTGTCATCACAGAAGGTATTAAACGGACATCTGATATCCACAGTCACAGCAGACACGGCTTTCCCAGACCCAGCAGACACTAAACTTTGGCTCCTGAATCTTGTCATGTATAGTGTACAGTTCCTATAGCGTCTTGTGCTTGGGTGCGAGGAAAACACATGAGACACAGGTTGATATGAAATGACTTGTATTACTTCATACAAGCATGCAGAAAAGGTCACACAGTTTGCAGGAACAGAGGCAGGAGACACAGCAGGCCAGAGTAACTTCAAGCTCTACAATAACTCTCCAAAGCAGGTTCAGGATCTCTTCTCTGTACCGTAATTCCTCTGCAAACATGGATTCACCAGACAGCAGGTTTCCAGAGTCCAAAGGTGTTCCAAAGTTCCTCAGTAGGAAATAGCTGGAGTCCAAAATCCTAGGTTTCCAGGAGTCAGGTCACAGGCTGACTGAAGCTTGATTCAGGAGCACTGATTGTTCAGCTGAGGCTGCTTAAGAAGCAAGAGGAGAGAATCAGGGCGGGAACATGAAAGCTGGAACCTCCATATTAACTGAGGGTAAGATAGCTGCAGCAAGACAGAAAGCAAAATGGCCGACGGAGAACTGAGTTTCAAGGAACATGTCAAAAGAGACAAAGAACCTTACACTGTGTCTCAGCCGTGCTGCCCTGTCTCTCAGCTGTGCTGCCCTGTGTATCAGCCGTGCTGTCGTGTGTCTCAGCCGTGCCTGCCCTGTGTCTCAGCTGTGCCTATCCTGTGTCCCCCCGTGCCTGCCCTGTGCCCCAGCCGTGCCTGTCACTTCTGAGTCTCAGCTGTTCCTGTCTCTGCCGTGCCTGCCAGTGTCACCGCCGTGCCTGCCAGTCCTGAATCTCTTCGTGTCTTCGGTTGTGTGCTCGTATCTCCATCACTATCCGTTTGCATGTCCCTCATTGTGTTTCTTCTTTCTTCCCTACAGCTCTGGTTCCGTCTGCCCCGATTTCACTGATTACCTGGTACCTTCCGTTCTTGTGTGCCCACCCTGGCACTGCCATTTCTGTGTTTCAGACCTTCCTGCTCTGCACTGAGTCGCCCCTTTGGCTCTGGCTGTTGTGGTTCCACCTCCCTTGGACCTGCTCCTAACACTCCCTGTATAGGGTGTGGTCCCACCTGGTCCGCTCACACTCGGGGACTCTGTAGCCACGACCAAGAGGGTCCACACTCGGGTTTTTTCTCTAAAAATGACCCTAACCATAACAGCCTCCCTCACTTATTCCCTCTTTAATCGCCATCAGGGTGCCCTTACAGTTGGACAGTATGCTATCTGTTTTTGTACATTGTCTTCCGAGCTAGGGAGGAATAATGAGGCACTGGTGGGGCTTTCTGGCGGGGTCTCTCAGGCAAAATTAAGGATGAGCTAGCAGGTTGGGATACCCTGACCTCATTTGAGAATCTTATTTCACTAGCCACCCGCATAGATCATCGATTCCAGTAACGCTCCCCTGAGTCGGCTAAGGAAAGGAGGTTCTTTACATCATCTCCCTCGGTGAATTGGCCGCCTGGCTCACAGTTAACCACAACTCCCACGGTGTCCTCAGCGGAACCAATGCAGTTGGGTCGGCTGAAGATGGCAGAACTTCGTCGGAAAAAGAGACATGCGCAGGGCTTATGCTACTACTGCGAAGGGTCTTCGCGTTTTCTCTGTTCTTGCCCTTAGAGACTGGGAAACTCATCCACCTAGGCCAGGTAAGAGAGGCCTAGCTAGGTGCACCTAATTCCTCTCTACCCCTTACTATGTCAGTCCTTTTTGTCCATGGACAGAGACATGGAGCTGAGGAGGCATATGTGTATTCAGGCAACTTCATTCGGCTTGAAGAGGTGAACAAGTATGGTAGTAGCCCTGAAAAATCCATGCCTGATTACTTCAGTGGATGGCAAGCCTCTTCAAGAGTACGTCACTATGGTTACGATGGAGGTGGTGATGCAAATAGGAACCATACACCAGGAAAAGTTTGCCTTTTACGTCTTGCCCAACCTATCACACGCACTGCTTCTTGGTCTTCCCTGGCTCAGGTTGCACGAGCCAGTCCTCAACTGGTGCTCAGGTGAAGTTCTTCGTTGGGGCCACTCTTGTCTCGAACGATGTCTTTTGCCTGTTCACCGACCCGGCTCTCAACGATCATCCTCTGATCTTCCTGGTCTTCCTGCTGCTTATCAGTCATTTGCGGATGTCTTTGATAAAAAGGAGGCGGAGAGTCTCCCCCCCATTGGCCATATGATTGCCCGATCGAGCTAATCCCTGGGGTCACTCCTCCTAGGGGTATGATCTATCCGTTGTCTCCGGCAGAGACCTCGGTCATGACCGAATACGTCCAGGAAAATTTGGCCATGGGTTTCATATGAAAGTCCTCTTCTCCGGCGGGTACTGGTTTCTTTTTTGTTCAAAACAAAATACGGATCCCTCCAGCCGTGTATCGACTACAGAGGTCTGAATAACATCACGGTCAAGAACACGTACCCTCTGCCGCTCATCCCAGAGCTTTTTGACAGCCTAAGAGGGGCCTGGATCTTTACCAAGTTGGATCTTCGGGGTAACTATAATCTGATTGTATACGCATTGGAGATGAGTGGAAGACCGCCTTTAACACTCGGGATGACCATTACGAATATTTGGTCATGCCCTTTGGACTCTGCAAAACTCCAGCGGTGTTTCAGAAGTTTGTCAACAAAATCTTCCTGGATCTCCTATACTCTTGTGTCGTGGTATATTTGGATGACATCCTTGTCTTCTCTCCGGATCTGTCCTCCTATAGAAGAAGTGTTCACCAAGTGTTGTAACATTTACGGGAGAATCGCCTTAATGCCAAAATTGAAAAATGTCTCTTTGAGCAAACATTATTGCCTTTCTTGGGGTTTATTATCTCTGACACTGGCTTGAGAATGTAGAAAAATAAACTTGGCACTCAACTTTTATGAAGAGAGATAAATTTATTGCAGTCCAAACAAAACTAACGTTTCGGTCCAAGTCGGACCTTCATCAAAGTACTGCAAAACAACATCATTATATACATATAAAAAACAAATACAATATGATTTACTGTATGATATAATTAAATAAGAGCAAGTAAACATTTCTCGTATATGTAGAATAAATATGAAATAAAGCAAAGACAAAGAAAAAAAAAGGAAAAGGAAAAAAGCAAAATGCCTACCCGACTGCTTTATTGAAAGAAGTCCAATTGTGGACTAGTGGTGATTCTTAAATGTGATCATCTGAAGGCTGAGCAGAATATATATAGAGGTGAGTCAACCATTAACATGTATGGAAGGCAGCAAACAGGTGTTTTGATATAAACGGTAGAAAATATATCTGAATGCCAAAATGTGGTATCAGAAAATTCTATTTGAAACTAGTGCACATAAAAATAAATGAATTGTGCAGTGACCAGTGTTTATACTAAGTGAGGCATGAAATAGGTATAATACCTGAGACATTTATCAGAATGGAGTTTTCTGTGTGGATTAGAATGGTTTAATTCACCTAAGGGTTAATAGGTAAATAGGAATAAACGCCAAAAAGTTGTAAAATATAGGATATGAATAAATAGTAGGAAAAGTAGAAGCTCTTACTATATGGCGTATTGTTATCCCTTTAATATCCTTATAAATTGGAGTAGGCATAAATCCACCTAAAACAGATATGGTGCCTATGAGGAGTGATAATATGTTATCAGCTGTGGTGCCAAAAATAATGGAAGGATCTTACTTATATGTGGCAGATAACGTCCCCTCGTTATATAGGTAACGGTAATGTCTCCAGAATAGCCTGAAAAGATTGCATGGGAGCTTAATTGCAGAATCCTGGAATGCACTCAAATGTAAGGGATATTAGAAAGGTAATCTTACCGGTGGTGGTATAGTGTGGCAGTTCGGGGCCTCTCCCAACGCGGTGTCCGCCGCTTGTTGGAGCGAGGAACCGAGCCAAAACACCGCCTTTTTATGTGTATAGGGCGGGACTAGCGTTGTAGCGTAAACCGGAAGTGCGTCACAGGAAGTGACGTGTTGGTGCGTTCCAAGTGCCGAGCGCTTGCGTTCCAAGCTAATCCTGGTAACTGGGAGCCACGTGAGACAGTGTGGAGTGAAAGTGACTTAGCGTAACAACTCCTGGTGAACAGGGGAACACTGGCAAAAGCGAGAAGAGGTGTTTATTGATTGTGCAATAGATTTAATATAATATCATAGGGTGACACACCAGCTATAGCAGTCGAGAGGTGGAAGATTTGTGGAGGAGTCCAGAGGTTAGGCATGTAGAGGAATCATAATTCTAAATTCAGTACAGGCGACTCTGTAAAAAGAGCAATGGTTAGTATTCAATAAGGGTAACACTGGATTACATGTAGCAGGCCAACGATACAAGGAATATTAAATTAGATAAATGAATGCAGTCATATTCTCTATTAAGCCCACGGGGGATAATGTTTGTAATGGTGAATCCAATAGGATTCTCTTTTTCAACAATTGTATGCGATCACCCCTCGTCTTGATGGTTTGATCATCTCAGTTACCTGGAACTTAATTGTGCTAAGGAATGTCCAGTTGTTATGAAATGGTGAGGTATTGGCAATAACATATTCCTGCAGCGTATGGTGGACTTATGTTCGACACTCTATCTCTAACAGCTGAGTAGTTTCCCCACATACAAGAGGCCGCAAGGGCACTTAATTAGGTAGATAGCAAATGAGGACTCACGGGTAGAGTAATCCTTTATTATATACAAAACGAAAAAATGAGCATTAAAACCCAAATTAATAAAAAGTACAAATTTATTAGAATAACAATATCATTGGATCATTTATATCAATAATAAAATGCAGAATTACAAAAATGTGAAGTCACAAACAGCAATTGAGATCTGACCAATTGAACATAACACTGATCGGGCTCTAGAGAATATTAATATCCACATCTATATTGATTGTATAGGAATTATATAGTAAAGAAACATCATATCAATGTCTATCAATCATATGTCTTAAAATAATCTCACCCATAATATCCAGACAAGCGTCAGATCGTGCTACTCCGACGTGCGTTTCGCGTGGCTTTCTCAAGGGCAGTGCACATGTTTGTGTGTCAAGCAAATATATATAGGGCTCATACAGCTGATCAATATGCGGACGTGATTAGTGGCGCATGTGTATGACGCGCGCCGAGCGAAAAGACGTCACCCCTGGCCTCCAATGCAGCGAGCGCCGACTCCAGCCGCAACCATGGCAACAAGAATCACCGCTCACCACACCAAGGAAGCCGGAATGACGCCTCAGCCCACGCTCGTCACAGACATGCGCACCATCCTGCACAATGAAACTGGTATCACAGTCATCAGCGCCTCCCCTTTTATAATACAATACACTGATCCGGATCGCAGCCTTAAATAGCAAATATAAGGTAAAATACCTTACTAATTTAGCGATACCGGTATAATACGTCATTAAGATATTAACACTAGTAACCTCTATATGCCCCACAAAAGATCTTTATAACAGCAGACATTTAGATCAGTTGGATATTAAAATAATACAAACAATAATATAAACTAATAACATGAATAATCAAAAACTAATCACATTATATGTATAAAGTGACAAAGTGTGATAAACAACTATAAATAACACAAAAATGACAGAATAATGTGACGCCTTCGTTTGAATATTCAAATATGCCCCAATGCACTATATGAAATACTGGATCAGAATGGATTGAAACACAACAAGAATTATACTATGTATATTATCACTTCATTGGATTTTATGATCCTTTTTCTTGTCTTTTTCTCCCTTTTTTTATCACATTATTCTGTCATTTTTGTGTTATTTATAGTTGTTTATCACACTTTGTCACTTTAATACATATAATTGTGATTAAGTTTTATATTATTCACGTTATTAGTTATTATATTAATATGTTTGTATTATTTTAATATCCAACTGATCTAAATGTCTGCTGTTATAAAGATCTTTTGTGGAGCATATAGAGGTTACTAGTGTATAATATCTTAATGACGTATTTATACCGGTATCGCTAAATTAGTAAGGTATTTTACCTTATATTTGCTATTTAAGGCTGCGATCCAGATCAGTGTATTTGTATTATAAAAGGGGAGGCGCCGATGACTGTGATACCGGTTTCATTGTGCAGGATGGTGCGCATGTCTGTGACGAGCGTGGGCTGAGGCGTCACTTCCGGCGTCCTTGGTGTGGTGAGCGGTTATTCTTGTTGCCATGGTTGCGGCTGGAGTCGGCGCTCGCTGCATTGGAGGCCAGGGGGTGACGTCTTTTCGGCTCGGCGCGCGTCATACACATGCGCCACTAATCACGTCCGCATATTGATCAGCTGTATGAGCCCTATATATATTTGCTTGACACACAAACATGTGCACTGCCCCTTGAGAAAGCCCACGCGAAACGCGCGTCGGGGTAGCACGATCTGACCGCTTGTCTGGATATATTTGGGTGAGATTATTTTAAGACATATGATTGATATGACATTGATATGATGTTTCTTTACTATATATAATTCCTATACAATCAATATAGATGTGGGATATTAATATTCTCTAGAGCCCGATCCAGTGTTATGTTCAATTGGTCAGATCTCAATTGCTGTTTGTGACCTTCACATTTTTTGTAAATTCTGCATTTTATTATTGATATAAATGATCCAAATGATATTGTTATTCTAATAAATTTGTACTTTTTTATTAATTTTGGGTTTTAATGCTCATTTTTTCGTTTTGTATATAATCTTATTTGAGTATACCCTTATTGAGGTGTTTTTGTGATAACCTTTTATTCTGGTAACTTTTCTAAATAGTATTTTTCTGTGTTTTGCACAGTGTTTATATCCAGAAAATCATGGATTTTAGATCACGTGAAAAATCGTGGCTTTTACAATTGGACAAAGTATTCTGTGAAGGTCCAGACAGTATTACTAATTCCAAATCCAGAGATACTTATGAATTAATGAGAAAATTTAAGGATTTACTACATACGAGAACTCGTATATGGTGGAACAAAGCTTTTTTGGAGAAATATTCTGCTTGTGGTCTGATTCCTAGGGGACTCAGGGTCCAAATATTTCCATCCTTCCCAGTAGAGGAAGAAAACTTTAAGGTTAAATGGGAGGAGACAGCATCCTCATGTTCCAAAGGATTTATTGACCTGTTAATCAAATCAAATGAAAACAAGCTTAAAGATTTGGATGTGGAACTTAATTTAATTCAGGAGGAGATCAATAAAATTTCACCTGATGATATGGTGATTAAATTTAAAGAAGAGATTGATGGTGAATCATCTAAATGGGAAAATGATATAGTTATGAGAAAAACTAAGAAATATCAACGTGATCTCTCTGATTTGAAAGGTAATCGGATGTATAAATGGCGTAGAACGAATCACTATAGCACCAAATCACAAACACGTGATCGTTCTGTCTCATTTTCATCTGTTTCCTCGATTGATGAAAGAAGTAATTATGGGGAAGGAGCTAAAACACCTGTAGAACGAAGAGAACCAAACAGGGAGAACTGGTTCAAGAATGGCAGATTTAACAACAAACGGAAAAAGACAATGTCCCCCTCAAGAGATAAAAAAGTGAAAACTAATACTTAGAGGTAATCAATCTCTCAGCGCATGCTTTAACTAAAGCACAAATTGAGGTATTGGGGTTGGGGCTGTCTTTTTCACCTGTGAATAACTTTGATTATTTTTTAGCCCTAAAAGACCTGCACCTGTTCTCCAGAAAACTGGTACTGAAACGTCTACATTCAAAAAGTGAATTGAGACCTACTGATTTTACTACTAATGAATTGGATGCGATTCGCATTTTGGAGGAGCTGGAGTCTGAGTCATGTGCTGAAACTGCAGGTATTTCACCACCACTTATAGCCCCTAAGTCCACCACATTCCCCCCCTTTACAATCTGTTCCCAAGTGGATATTTTCACTAAACTGGTTGCAGAGGATTTAAGGAGTATTGATAACAAAGGGAGAACGGATAATCTTACGTTTACCCAACGTCAAGCTCTCGAGCAACTGAAAAATCTTGACGATATTGTTATTAAACCAGCGGATAAGGGGGGGAATGTGGTGGTTTGGCCGGTGGAGAAATATGAAAGAGAAGCATTTAGACAGTTACGTGACAAATCTACATATATTTTGCTCCAGGAAAACCCTATGAGTAAATTTCAAAACAGTATTGGCAACATACTAGAAATTGCATATGAGAGAGGAATCATCTCTAAAAAAATTAAAGATGGGCTCTTGATTCAATCTCCAAAGGTACCCACGTTCTATCTTCTCCCCAAGGTCCACAAAGATGCAATTAATCCACCAGGGCGTCCGATTGTCTCTGGCATAGGAGGGCTATGTGATCAAATATGCAAATATATTGATTACTATTTAAAATCACAGGTTGAAACACTGCCCTCCTATGTCAGGGATACTACGGACGTCCTTAGGAGATTGGATGGAATTTATCTGGAGCCCGACATGTTGCTGGTGACGGCTGATGTGGAATCATTGTATACATGTATTGACCATGAGAAGGGATTGATGGCGTCACAATTCTTTCTGGAATCTAGCAATATAGATCCTGATGTGCGGAGTCTTGTGCTTGATTTATTGCGATTTGTCCTTACACACAATTTCTTTACATTTAAAGATAGATTTTATTTACAGCAACGCGGGACTGCGATGGGGGCGGCATGTGCGCCGGCTTATGCAAATTTATTTTTGGGATTTTGGGAGAGAACTATCTTCCCGGACGGCGCACATGCCGCCTCCCAAATCGTGGGGTGGTTCCGCTTTATTGACGATATTTTATTTATTTGGCAGGGTACGGTGGAAGATTTAGATTTATTTATGATGGATTTAAATCGCAATGACTCAAACATTAGACTCACGTACAATTATCATCAAAAAGAAATTGCATTTCTGGACATTAAACTTCAAGTTCAAGATGATGGTTCTATATGTACTGACGTCTATAGGAAAGAGACGTCAGTCAATGCTCTACTTCATGCGTCATCAGCACATGTCGGGTCCACTATTAGGGCCATACCAACGGGACAGTTCCTCCGTATGCGGAGATTTATTGAGAAAAACAGGCATTGGACCTTGGGGAGAGATTTCTGGAGCGTGGTTACAGTAGGAGAAGCATCAAGAGGGGATACAATAGAGCTAAAAAAACTGAAAGAGGATCTCTTCTCTCATATTGCAGCAATAAAGTTAATACGGATGATAAACAATCTGTTGTTAGATTTATCTCCACGTATAATCATCAGTGGGAGAACATGAGGGAGATTCTATCTAAACACTGGCCTATATTAATGACAGACCCTGTTCTTGCAACGTGTCTATCAGAAAAACCAATGATGACAGCAAGAAGAGCACGTAATTTGAAAGACATGTTGGTTGATAGTCACTATGTGGCGAAACCTATCAACCATTTTGGAACAGGAGCACCCAGAGTGGGTTTTTACCCATGTGGGAATTGTTTGGCCTGCAATAATTTGGTTAGGGCAAAGTCATTTACCACAAGTGATAATTCTCGCGAATTCAAAATCCGCGAGTTTATCACATGTAATACCACTTCATGTGGTATATTATGCCCAATGCACATGTTCTTTGATATACGTGGGTCTCACTACAAGGGAACTTCGTGTGAGGACACGTGAACATGTGAGAGACATCATGGCAGCTGCCAGTGTTGATGATTTGAGCACCCTCAAGACCATCCCCAAACATTTTAGGGAGAAACATAATTGCAATCCGAAAGATCTTAGCATCTTCGGGATTGATAGGGTTAGGCTTGGAATTAGAGGGGGAGACTACAAGCGGATTCTCGCTCAAAGAGAATGCAAATGGATTGCAACATTGGGAACTATGGTTCCCCATGGCCTTAACGAACAAATTAGCTTTGCGTCATATTTGTAAGATATGGATTTGTTTTATCATTTTGCTGTTTTAAACTTTGTTTGTGTGTTTTTTTTGTGTGTTTGTAATTTTATGTGATTTTTAATTTTATATACATTTGCTTATAATTTAGAATTACGGTATCCTGTGAATGGAATTGGTTCATTATTAGTCGACGCCTTCGTTTGAATATTCAAATATGCCCCAATGCACTATATGAAATACTGGATCAGAATGGATTGAAACACAACAAGAATTATACTATGTATATTATCACTTCATTGGATTTTATGATCCTTTTTCTTGTCTTTTTCTCCCTTTTTTTATCACATTATTCTGTCATTTTTGTGTTATTTATAGTTGTTTATCACACTTTGTCACTTTAATACATATAATTGTGATTAAGTTTTATATTATTCACGTTATTAGTTATTATATTAATATGTTTGTATTATTTTAATATCCAACTGATCTAAATGTCTGCTGTTATAAAGATCTTTTGTGGGGCATATAGAGGTTACTAGTGTATAATATCTTAATGACGTATTTATACCGGTATCGCTAAATTAGTAAGGTATTTTACCTTATATTTGCTATTTAAGGCTGCGATCCGGATCAGTGTATTTGTATTATAAAAGGGGAGGCGCCGATGACTGTGATACCGGTTTCATTGTGCAGGATGGTGCGCATGTCTGTGACGAGCGTGGGCTGAGGCGTCACTTCCGGCGTCCTTGGTGTGGTGAGCGGTGATTCTTGTTGCCATGGTTGCGGCTGGAGTCGGCGCTCGCTGCATTGGAGGCCAGGGGGTGACGTCTTTTCGGCTCGGCGCGCGTCATACACATGCGCCACTAATCACGTCCGCATATTGATCAGCTGTATGAGCCCTATATATATTTGCTTGACACACAAACATGTGCACTGCCCCTTGAGAAAGCCCACGCGAAACGCGCGTCGGGGTAGCACGATCTGACCGCTTGTCTGGATATATTTGGGTGAGATTATTTTAAGACATATGATTGATATGACATTGATATGATGTTTCTTTACTATATATAATTCCTATACAATCAATATAGATGTGGGATATTAATATTCTCTAGAGCCCGATCCAGTGTTATGTTCAATTGGTCAGATCTCAATTGCTGTTTGTGACCTTCACATTTTTTGTAAATTCTGCATTTTATTATTGATATAAATGATCCAAATGATATTGTTATTCTAATAAATTTGTACTTTTTTATTAATTTTGGGTTTTAATGCTCATTTTTTCGTTTTGTATATAATCTTATTTGAGTATACCCTTATTGAGGTGTTTTTGTGATAACCTTTTATTCTGGTAACTTTTCTAAAGAGTAATCCTTTATGCGGTATTTTTTGCCAGAATGTGGATGTGTGAAGGTGTCCCCTTTAATCACATTATTGCACTGTGTGCAATGTAGGCATGGGTATGTGCCCATTTTAGGTCTCTGTAGGAATCTCTGTGTAGAGTTACGACCAGATGTATTCATGTCTGCCCTAACTAGCGAATCCCTAATGTTGGGAGGTCTTTTATAACAAGGTAGAAAAGGATTATGGAACTCCTTCACCTCGGGATGTGCTGTTTTAAGGATGTTCCAATGCTTGCATATGCTGTGGTGTAAGATGTGTACATAAGGATGATAGGCATGTACTAGAGGAATGCGATTGGTAACCGGTCTACTTGGAGTTATTATAGGATTCTTGGCCTCATTAAGTAAATTAAGAGGGTAACCACGTTCTTGAAATTTTATTTGCATTTCTTCTAGTCTAAGAGCACTGACATCAGGGTCAGAGACAATCTTACGAACGCGGTGAAATTGTGACCGCGGTATAGATCTCTTTGTTGTTGAGGGATGTAGGCTACTGTAATGCAGTAAGCTGTTCCTGTCAGTTGGTTTGGTAAATAGGTCTGTGGTAATGTTACCAGATGTGTCTTTAATAACCAAGGTGTCCAAAAAACTCACTTTGTGTGGGCTAGAGGTAATGGTAAAGGCCAGTCCTGGCCAAGCTTGGTTAAGTATGTTAAAGAAATCAATAAGGGAACTTTCATCGCCTGTCCAAATACAAAAAATATCGTCTATGTATCTTTTCCAAAATAGACAAAATTTTTGGAATAGAGGTTCAGGGTAAACGATTTCATCTTCAAAGCAAGACATATAACTATTCGCATAAGGCGGGGCTACATTTGAGCCCATGGCTGTGCCTTTGGTTTGTAAATAAAAATTGTCTTGGAACATAAAGAAATTTTTTGTAAGGACTATGGTGAGTAGTTGTATACAAAACTCAATGACCTCAATGGATTTGTCAGATGAATGGAGTAGGCGGCGTGCACAAGAGATTCCCTTTTGATGGGGGATCGAGGTGTATAAATCCCTAACATCAAAGGAGACCAAGATGGCAGTATTCGGTACTGGGCCTAGATCACGTATGGCCTGTAAAAAGTGTCCGGTGTCCAAAAGGTAAGAGGGAGCTTGTCTAGTGAGGGGTGTCAGGATTTTTTCTAAGAAAACAGAAAGAGGTGACAAAATGGATTCAGTAGATGCCACTATGGGTCTACCCGGTGGATTATCAAGACTTTTGTGAATTTTTGGTAAGATGTAAAACACAGGAGTAATAGGGTCCTTTTTGGTAAGGAACTCGTGTGTTTTAGAATCTATGACCCCTGAAGTGGCAGAATTAGTTAGTAATTGGCCAATGGATTTACTCAATTCACTGGTGGGATTATATCCAAGTCTGGTATAGACATTGGTGTCTTCAAGTTGTCTTAGTACCTCATTGACATAAGTGGATTTGTCCATGACAACAATCGCACCCCCTTTATCAGCGGGTTTGATTACTATCTGGTCATCTTGACGAAGAGCTTGGAGTGCCTGAAAGTCTAGGGAGGACAAATTATGTTGATAGTGTAATTTACCCCCTTCCATATCTTGTCTCAATTTCTGAAAAGCTGAATCCACAAGACTCACAAAATTTTCCACTGCATGTGAGTTATGTGGTGGTCTATACGTACTTTTGTTGCGTAGACCTAAATCAGAAATGGAAATCAGAGATTGATGTAAAGGAGGGTTAGTACATGCATTGTCAGGAGTCTTGTGGATTCAGCTTTTCAGAAATTGAGACAAGATATGGAAGGGGGTAAATTACACTATCAACATAATTTGTCCTCCCTAGACTTTCAGGCACTCCAAGCTCTTCGTCAAGATGACCAGATAGTAATCAAACCCGCTGATAAAGGGGGTGCGATTGTTGTCATGGACAAATCCACTTATGTCAATGAGGTACTAAGACAACTTGAAGACACCAATGTCTATACCAGACTTGAATATAATCCCACCAGTGAATTGAGTAAATCCATTGGCCAATTACTAACTAATTCTGCCACTTCAGGGGTCATAGATTCTAAAACACACGAGTTCCTTACCAAAAAGGACCCTATTACTCCTGTGTTTTACATCTTACCAAAAATTCACAAAAGTCTTGATAATCCACCGGGTAGACCCATAGTGGCATCTACTGAATCCATTTTGTCACCTCTTTCTGTTTTCTTAGAAAAAATAATGACACCCCTCACTAGACAAGCTCCCTCTTACCTTTTGGACACCGGACACTTTTTACAGGCCATACGTGATCTAGGCCCAGTACCGAATACCGCCATCTTGGTCTCCTTTGATGTTAGGGATTTATACACCTCGATCCCCCATCAAAAGGGAATCTCTTGTGCACGCCGCCTACTCCATTCATCTGACAAATCCATTGAGGTCATTGAGTTTTGTATACAACTACTCACCATAGTCCTTACAAAAAATTTCTTTATGTTCCAAGACAATTTTTATTTACAAACCAAAGGCACAGCCATGGGCTCAAATGTAGCCCCGCCTTATGCGAATAGTTATATGTCTTGCTTTGAAGATGAAATCGTTTACCCTGAACCTCTATTCCAAAAATTTTGTCTATTTTGGAAAAGATACATAGACGATATTTTTTGTATTTGGACAGGCGATGAAAGTTCCCTTATTGATTTCTTTAACATACTTAACCAAGCTTGGCCAGGACTGGCCTTTACCATTACCTCTAGCCCACACAAAGTGAGTTTTTTGGACACCTTGGTTATTAAAGACACATCTGGTAACATTACCACAGACCTATTTACCAAACCAACTGACAGGAACAGCTTACTGCATTACAGTAGCCTACATCCCTCAACAACAAAGAGATCTATACCGCGGTCACAATTTCACCGCGTTCGTAAGATTGTCTCTGACCCTGATGTCAGTGCTCTTAGACTAGAAGAAATGCAAATAAAATTTCAAGAACGTGGTTACCCTCTTAATTTACTTAATGAGGCCAAGAATCCTATAATAACTCCACGTAGACCGGTTACCAATCGCATTCCTCTAGTACATGCCTATCATCCTTATGTACACATCTTACACCACAGCATACGCAAGCATTGGAACATCCTTAAAACAGCACATCCCGAGGTGAAGGAGTTCCATAATCCTTTTCTACCTTGTTATAAAAGACCTCCCAACATTAGGGATTCGCTAGTTAGGGCAGACATGAATACATCTGGTCGTAACTCTACACAGAGATTCCTACAGAGACCTAAAATGGGCACATACCCATGCCTACATTGCACACAGTGCAATAATGTGATTAAAGGGGACACCTTCACACATCCACATTCTGGCAAAAAATACCGCATAAAGGATTACTCTACCTGTGAGTCCTCATTTGCTATCTACCTAATTAAGTGCCCTTGCGGCCTCTTGTATGTGGGGGAAACTACTCAGCCTGTTAGAGATAGAGTGTCGAAACATAAGTCCACCATACGCTGCAAGAATATGTTATTGCCAATACCTCACCATTTCATAACAACTGGACATTCCATAGCACAATTAAAGTTCCAGGTAATTGAGATGATCAAACCATCAAGACGAGGGGGTGATCGCATACAATTGTTGAAAAAAAGAGAATCCTATTGGATTCACCAATTACAAACATTATCCCCCCGTGGGCTTAATAGAGAATATGACCTGCATTCATTTATCTAATTTAATATTCCTTGTATCGTTGGCCTGCTACATGTAATCCAGTGTTACCCTTATTGAATACTAACACCATTGCTCTTTTTTACAGAGTCGCCTGTACTGAATTTAGAATTATGATTCCTCTACATGCCTAACCTCTGGACTCCTCCACAAATCTTCCACCTCTCGACTGCTATAGCTGGTGTGTCACCCTATGATATTATATTAAATCTATTGCACAATCAATAAACACCTCTTCTCGCTTTTGCCAGTGTTCCCTGTTCACCAGGAGTTGTTACGCTAAGTCACTTTCACTCCACACTGTCTCACGTGGCTCCCAGTTACCAGGATTAGCTTGGAACGCAAGCGCTCGGCACTTGGAACGCACCAACACGTCACTTCCTGTGACGCACTTCCGGTTTACGCTACAACGCTAGTCCCGCCCTATACACATAAAAAGGCGGTGTTTTGGCTCGGTTCCTCGCTCCAACAAGCGGCGGACACCGCGTTGGGAGAGGCCCCGAACTGCCACACTATACCACCACCGGTAAGATTACCTTTCTAATATCCCTTACATTTGAGTGCATTCCAGGATTCTGCAATTAAGCTCCCATGCAATCTTTTCAGGCTATTCTGGAGACATTACCGTTACCTATATAACGAGGGGACGTTATCTGCCACATATAAGTAAGATCCTTCCATTATTTTTGGCACCACAGCTGATAACATATTATCACTCCTCATAGGCACCATATCTGTTTTAGGTGGATTTATGCCTACTCCAATTTATAAGGATATTAAAGGGATAACAATACGCCATATAGTAAGAGCTTCTACTTTTCCTACTATTTATTCATATCCTATATTTTACAACTTTTTGGCGTTTATTCCTATTTACCTATTAACCCTTAGGTGAATTAAACCATTCTAATCCACACAGAAAACTCCATTCTGATAAATGTCTCAGGTAATATACCTATTTCATGCCTCACTTAGTATAAACACTGGTCACTGCACAATTCATTTATTTTTATGTGCACTAGTTTCAAATAGAATTTTCTGATACCACATTTTGGCATTCAGATATATTTTCTACCGTTTATATCACAAACACCTGTTTGCTGCCTTCCATACATGTTAATGGTTGACTCACCTCTATATATATTCTGCTCAGCCTTCAGATGATCACATTTAAGAATCACCACTAGTCCACAATTGGACTTCTTTCAATAAAGCAGTCGGGTAGGCATTTTGCTTTTTTCCTTTTCCTTTTTTTTTCTTTGTCTTTGCTTTATTTCATATTTATTCTACATATACGAGAAATGTTTACTTGCTCTTATTTAATTATATCATACAGTAAATCATATTGTATTTGTTTTTTATATGTATATAATGATGTTGTTTTGCAGTACTTTGATGAAGGTCCGACTTGGACCGAAACGTTAGTTTTGTTTGGACTGCAATAAATTTATCTCTCTTCATAAAAGTTGAGTGCCAAGTTATTTTTCTATATCTCTACTCGGTTGGGTTCCTACTTGTGCACCTTCTGCAGTAGTGCCACGTTATATTTCACACTGGCTTGAGAATGGACCCTAAAAAATTGTCCGCCATCCTCAAATGGCCTCGTCCTGTAGGAATCGGGTCCATCCAACGGTTCCTTGGCTTCGTGAACTATTACAGGCAATTCATTCCTCATTTTTCCTCGATATCCAAGTCTATCTCCGCTCTTACCTGAAAGGGAGCTAATGGGCCTTTGCGACTGCCCCAGTCCTACATCGACCAGAGGCAAAAAGGCCCTTTATCCTTGAGGTGGACGCTTCCTCCACAGGTGTCGGATCTGTACTTTCTCAGAAGACATCATCTGGTCACCTAGTGCCCTGTGGATTTTTCTCCAAATCGTTTTCTCCATCAGAATGCAATTACTCGATTGGAGATTGGGAGTTGTTGGCTATAAAATTGGCTCTGGAGGATATCTTCTGGAGTGGGCCATTCATCCCTTCATGATCTTCACAGACCATAAAAATCTGGCCTTCATCCAGTCTGCTCAAAGAGTTAATTCCCGGCAGGCCAGGTGGTCTCTGTTGTTTGCCCGCTTTGATTTCAAGCTCCACTTCTGACCCGGCAATAAAAACACCAAGGCTGATGCATTGTCCAGGTCCCTTCAGTCTACTGAGGCGGAGGAAGTTCCTTTGCATATCATTGAACCTGCTAAGATCATCACAGTGGCTCCCCCGAACTTAGTTAATCCTCCGCCAGGCAAGACCTTCATCTCTGAAGGAGACAGAGAAGAGGTATTACATTGGGGACACTCCTCCAAAATTTCTGGGCACATTGGGACTAAGAAGACTCTCGTTCTCATCTCTCTCTATTATTGGTGGCCATCCCTCCGCTAAGACGTATTAGACTTTGTAGCCTCCTGCATTTCCTGTGCTAGGAACAAGGTCCTAAGATTGTTGCCTCTTAGCCTTCTTCACCCACTGCCAGTTCCTGAGGTTCCTTGGCAGCACATTGCATGGACTTTATCACCAACCTGCCTCATTGCTCTGGGTGTACAGCTATCCTGGTGGTTGTGGACCGGTTCTCCAAAATGGCTTATTTTGTTCCCATGCCTGGGCTACCATAGGCTTCTGAGTTAGCCAAGATTTTTATTCATCAAATTTTCAGACTCCATGGATTCACGCTGCGTATCGTGTCTGACTGAGGAGTTCAGTTTACTTCCCGATTCTGGAGCGCACTCTGTAAACTCGTCTCTGGACTTCTCTTCTGCTTATCATCCGCAGACCAACAGGCAGGTGGAACATACTAACAAGGTTTTGACATTAGTGATGGGCGAGCACTAAAATGCTTGGGTGCTCGTTGCTCAGGTCGAGCAAATTGGAATACTTGGGTACTTGGACAGAACAACGAACCTAATGTAAGTCTATGGGAGACCCAAGCATTTTTACCGTGATCTCCCCGGGGGTCCTTTTAACCTCTTCCCGACCCATGATGCCGACGTTGGCATCATGAAAACCAGTGCCATCCCGACCCATGACGTCGGCGTCATGCTATAAATCATGCTCCAGGGGTCGGGTGACCGGGGTCACTGAAAGGTCACCCGACCCCCAGGCACAGGACCCTTAGTGCATCACCACAGGGGGGTTGGCTTAACCCCCACATGGCCACGATCGCTCTGATTGGCTGTTAAAAGTGAAACAGCCAATCAGAGCGATTTGTAATATTTCACCAATGAAATTGGTGAAATATTACAATCCAGCCATGGCCGATGCTGCAATAGCATCTGCCATGGCTGGAGACCGCGATCAGACCCCCCCCACATCGAGTCACGGCGGTGATCGGCCGCCGCCACCGAAAGATGACAGCGATCGGTCACCGCCGTCACTGTCTGCTCCCCTGCTCCTGCGATCCGCTGCCCCCACCTACCGATCCCCCCCTCACCTTCCGACCCCCCCTACTCACCTCTCCCGATCCACCAATGTCCCTGGATCCGTCCTGGCGGCTGCCCGGGATTCTTCATGGGCGCCGCCATCTTGGAAAATGGCGGCGCATGCGCAGTGCGCCCGCCGGCCGGCGCATGCGCAGTGCACCCACCATTGTACAAAAATTTATTTTGATCACTGTGATAAACTGTCACAGAGATCAAAATAAAAAAAAGTAAATGAACCCCCCTGTCATAGGTAGGGACAAATAATAAAATAAAGAATTTTTTTTTCCTAGCGGATTTTGCTGCTGATTCCCAGCTGATTTTGCTGCGGATCCGCGGCAGATATTGCTGCTGATCCGCGGCGGATTTTGCTGCTGATCAGCGGCGGATTTTGCTGCTGATCCACGGCGGATTTTGCTGCTGATCCGCGGCGGATTTTGCTGCTGATCCGCGGCGGATTTTGCTGCTGATCCGCGGCTGATTTTGCTGCGGATCCGCGGCGGATATTGCTGCTGATCCGCGGCAGATTTTGCTGCTGATCCGCGGCGGATTTTGCTGCTGATCCGCGGCGGATTTTGCTGCTGATCAGCGGCTGATTTTGCTGCTGATCCGCGGCGGATTTTGCTGCTGATCCGCGGCGGATATTGCTGCTGTTCCGCGGCGGATATTGCTGCTGATCCGCGGCGGATTTTGCTGCTTATCCGCGGCGGATTTTGCTGCTGAACCGCGGCGGATTTTGCTGCGGATCCGCGGCGGATTTTGCTGCTGATCCACCGGAGATTTTGGTGCGCATCCGCAGCGGATTTGACGCTGCGGATCCACAGCGGATTTGGCGCTGCGGATCCACAGCAGATCCAGAAACCATGTACAGTACAATGCAAATAAATGGTTAAAAAAAACGCTGTGCACATGCGGATTTGCTGCGGTTTTAAATCCGCAGCATGTCAACTCTTTGTGCGGATTCCACAGAGGTTTTACACCTATTCCATTATAGATGTAAAACCGCAGGGAAAAACCGCAACAAATCCGCGCTAAATTCGCAGGTAAAATGCAGGTCATTTTACCTGCGGATTTAAGAAAAATCCACAAGTGAATCCGCAACGTATGCACGGGGCCTCAGGGTTAGGGTTAGGCTGGGTTCATATTGCATTATGGCAGTCCGTTAGATGGACTGCGTTTCACCGCGGTATAACACGGTGTAACGCAGTCCGTTAACGCTGCCATTCACCCCATTTGTGTGCGCATCGCAACGCATGCCGTAAAGCGGCATGCGTTCGCGACGTGCCGTCATTCAGTGACGGAGCCTCAGACACGGGCTGCAGCGTCTGGGCTCCATCACCGCTAGCACAGATGAATCATCTGCTGATTCATCTGCGCTAGCGGGTATAGCATAACGCGATCGCGTTATGCTATACCGTTACCAGCCGGTCAATGCTACGTGAACGGGCTGGTAAAATGCAATATGAACCCAGCCTTAGGGTTAGAACTAGGGTTAGGGTTAGCATTAGGGTTAAGGTTAGAATTAGGGTTAGAGTTGGAATTTGGGTTAGGGTTGGAATTAGGTTTAGGCTTGTGGTTAGGTTTATGGTTAGAGTTGGGATTAGGATTAGGGGTGTGTTGGGGTTAGGGTTATGGTTAGGGTTTGTATTAGGGTTGGGGTAAGGGGTGTGTTGAGGTTAGGGTTGGAGTTAGAATTGAGGGGTTTCCACTATTTAGGCACATAAGGGGGTCTCCATACGCGACATGGCGCCACCATTGATTCCTGCAAATTTTGCGTTCCAAAAGTCAAACAGTGCTCCCTTTATTCCAAGCCCCAACGTATGCCCAAACAGTGGTTTATCCCCACATATGGGGTATCAGCGTACTCGGGAAAAATTGCACAACAACTTTAGGGGTTCTAATTTCTCCTGTTAACATTGGGAAAAAAAATTGGGGACTAAAAAATTATTTTTGTGGAAAAAAAATGATTTTATATTTTCACGGCTCTGCGTTATAAACTTCTGTGAAGGACTTGGAGATTCAAAGTGCTTACCACACATCTATAGGAGTTCCTTGGGGGATCTAGTTTCCAAAATGGGGTCACTTGTGGGGAGTTTCTACTGTTTAGGCACATCAGGGACTCTGCAAACGTAACATGACGCCCGAAGACCATTCCATCAAGTGGGCATTTCAAAACGTCACTACTTCCCATCCGAGCCCCGACGTGTGCCCATACAGTAGTTTTCTCCCACATATGGGATATCAGCATACTCAGGACAAATTGGAAAACAACTTTTGGGGTCTAATTTCTCATGTTACCCTTGGGAAAATAAAAAAATTGGGGACTAAAAGATCCTGATTGTGGAAAAAATATGATTTTTTTTATTTTCATGCCCGGGCGTTATAAACTTCTGTGTACCCCTTGGGGGTTCAAAGTGCTCACCACACATCTAGATAAGTTCTTTGCGGGTTCTAGTTTCCAAAATGGGGTCACTTGTGGGGAGTTTCTACTGTTTAGGCACATCAGGGACTCTGCAAACGTAACATGACGCCCGAAGACCATTCCATCAAGTGGGCATTTCAAAACGTCACTACTTCCCATCCGAGCCCCGACGTGTGCCCATACAGTAGTTTTCTCCCACATATGGGATATCAGCATACTCAGGACAAATTGGAAAACAACTTTTGGGGTCTAATTTCTCATGTTACCCTTGGGAAAATAAAAAAATTGGGGACTAAAAGATCCTGATTGTGGAAAAAATATGATTTTTTTTATTTTCATGCCGGGCGTTATAAACTTCTGTGTACCCCTTGGGGGTTCAAAGTGCTCACCACACATCTAGATAAGTTCTTTGCGGGTTCTAGTTTCCAAAATGGGGTCACTTGTGGGGAGTTTCTACTGTTTAGGCACATCAGGGACTCTGCAAACGTAACATGATGCCCGAAGACCATTCCATCAAGTGGGCATTTCAAAACGTCACTACTTCCCATCCGAGCCCGACGTGTGCCCATACAGTAGTTTTCTCCCACATATGGGATATCAGCATACTCAGGACAAATTGGAAAACAACTTTTGGGGTCTAATTTCTCATGTTACCCTTGGGAAAATAAAAAAATTGGGGACTAAAAGATCCGATTGTGGAAAAAAAATGATTTTTTTATTTTCATGCCCGGGCGTTATAAACTTCTGTGTACCCCTTGGGGGTTCAAAGTGCTCACCACACATCTAGATAAGTTCTTTGCGGGGTCTAGTTTCCAAAATGGGGTCACTTGTGGGGAGTTTCTACTGTTTAGGCACATCAGGGACTCTGCAAACGTAACAAGATGCCCGCAGACCATTACATCAAGTCGGCATTTCAAAGCGTCACTACATCCCTTCCGAGCCCTGACGTGTGCCCAAACAGTGGTTCCCCCCCACATATTGGGTACTATCGTACTCAGGACAAACTGGACAACAACAATTGGGGTTCAATTTCTCCTGTAACCATTGTGAAAATAAAAAAATAGTGGGCTAAAAAATCATTTTTTGAGAAAAAAAATGATTTTTTATTTTCACGGCTCTGCGTTATAAACTTCTGTGAAGCACCTGGGGGTTCAAAGTGATCACTATGCATCTAGATAAGTTCCTTAGGGCGTCTAGTTTCCAAAATGGGGTCACTTGTGGGGGAGCTCCAATGTTTAGGCACACAGGAACTCTCCAAATGCGACATGACAACCGCTAAATATTCCAGCATATTTTCCATTCAAAAAGTCAAATGGCGCTCCTTCCCTTCTGAGCCCTGCCGTGCGCCTAAACAGTGGTTTATGACCACATATGAGGTATCTGTGTACTCAGGAGAAATTGCCCAACAAATTTTAGGATCCAATTTATACTGTTGCCCATGTGAAAATTAAAAAAACTGAGGCTAAAAGAAAATTTTTGTGAAAAAAAAGTACTTTCTTTTTTTTACGGATCAATTTGTGAAGCACCTGGGGGTTCAAAGTGATCACGATGCATCTAGATAAGTTCCTTATGTGGTCTAGTTTCCAAAATGGGGTCACTTGTGGGGGAGCTCCAATGTTTAGGCACACAGGAACTCTCCAAATGCGACATGGCAACCGCTAAATATTCCAGCATATTTTCTATTCAAAAAGTCAAATGGCGCTCCTTCCCTTCTGAGCCCTGCCGTGCGCCCAAACAGTGGTTTATGACCACATATGAGGTATCTGTGTACTCAGGAGAAATTGACCAACAAATTTTAGTATCCAATTTATACTGTTGCCCATGTGGAAATGAAAAAAACTGAGGCTAAAAGAAAATTTTTGTGAAAAAAAAGTACTTTCATTTTTTTACGGATCAATTTGTGAAACACCTGGGGGTTCAAAGTGATCACTATGCATCTAGATAAGTTCCTTAGGTGGTCTAGTTTCCAAGATGGGGTCACTTGTGGGGGAGCTCCAATGTTTAGGCACACAGGAACTCTCCAAATGCGACATGGCAACCGCTAAATATTCCAGCATATTTTCTATTCAAAAAGTCAAATGGCGCTCCTTCCCTTCTGAGCCCTGCCGTGCGCCCAAACAGTGGTTTATGACCACATATGAGGTATCTGCGTACTTAGGAGAAATTGCCCAACAAATTTTAGGATCCAATTTATACTGTTGCCCATGTGAAAATGAAAAAACTGAGGCTAAAAGAAAATTTTTGTGAAAAAAAAGTACTTTCTTTTTTTTACGGATCAATTTTTGAAGCACCTGGGGGTTCAAAGTGATCACTATGCATCTAGATAAGTTCCTTAGGGGGTCTAGTTTCCAAAATGGGGTCACTTGTGGGGGAGCTCCAATGTTTAGGCACACAGGAACTCTCCAAATGCGACATGGCAACCGCTAAATATTCCAGCATATTTTCTATTCAAAAAGTCAAATGGCGCTCCTTCCCTTCTGAGCCCTGCCGTGTGCCCAAACAGTGGTTTATGACCACATATGAGGTATCTGCGTACTTAGGAGAAATTGCCCAACAAATTTTAGGATCCAATTTATACTGTTGCCCATGTGGAAATTAAAAAAACTGAGGCTAAAAGAAAATTTTTGTGAAAAAAAAGTACTTTCTTTTTTTTACGGATCAATTTGTGAAGCACCTGGGGGTTCAAAGTGATCACTATGCATCTAGATAAGTTCCTTATGTGGTCTAGTTTCCAAAATGGGGTCACTTGTGGGGGAGCTCCAATGTTTAGGCACACAGGAACTCTCCAAATGCGACATGGCAACCGCTAAATATTCCAGCATATTTTCTATTCAAAAAGTCAAATGGCGCTCCTTCCCTTCTGAGCCCTGCCGTGCGCCCAAACAGTGGTTTATGACCACATATGAGGTATCTGTGTACTCAGGAGAAATTGCCCAACAAATTTTAGGATCCAATTTATACTGTTGCCCATGTGAAAATGAAAAAAACTGAGGCTAAAAGAAAATTTTTGTGAAAAAAAAGTACTTTCTTTTTTTTACGGATCAATTTGTGAAGCACCTTGGGGTTCAAAGTGCTCACTATACATCTAGATAAGTTCCTTAGGGGGTCTAGTTTCCAAAATGGGATCACTTGTGGGGGAGCTCCAATGTTTAGGCACACAGGGACTCTCCAAATGCGACATGGCAACCGCTAAATATTCCAGCATATTTTCCATTCAAAAAGTCAAATGGCGCTCCTTCCCTTCTGAGCCCTGCCGTGTGCCCAAACAGTGGCTTATGACCACATATGAGGTATCTGTGTACTCAGGAGAAATTGCCCAACACATTTTGGGATCCATTTTATCCTGTTGCCCATGTAAAAATGAAAAAATTAATGCTAAAAGAAAATTTTTGCTGGAAAAATTAAAATGTCCGTTTTTTCCTTCCACGTTGCTTTAGGTCCTGTGAAGCACCTGAAGGGTTAATAATCTTCTTGAATGTAGTTTTGAGTAGCTTGAGGGGTGCAGTTTTTATAAAGGTGTCACTTTTGGGTATTTTCTGCCATATAGACCCCTCAAAGTGACTTCAAATGTGAGGTGGTCCCTAAAAAAAATGGTTTTGTAAATTTTGCTGTAAAAATGAGAAATCGCTGGTCAACTTTTAACCCTTATAACTTACTAACAAAAAAAAATGTTGTTCCCAAAATTGTGCTGATGTAAAGTAGACATGTGGGAAATGTTATTTATTAACTATTTTGTGCCACATAACTCTCTGGTTTAACAGAATAAAAATTAAAAATTTGAAAATTACAAAATGTTCAAAATTTTCGCCAAATTTCCATTTTTTTCACAAATAAACGCAAAAATTATCGACCTAAATTTACCACTAACATGAAGCCCAATATGTCCCGAAAAAAACAATCTCAGAATCGCTAGGATCCGTTGAAGCGTTCCTGAGTTATTACCTCATAAATGGACACTGGTCAGAATTGCAAAAAATGGCAAGGTCTTTAAGGTCAAAATAGTCTGGGTCATGAAGGGGTTAAGGTCTAAAAAGTCTGAAAATAATGGAAACACTGCTCAAATGGGGACATCTTGGGGATTGCCCTGGAAGCATTCCTGACTCTTAGTTCACAGCTTTAAACAATGCCATTTTTACCGGTGCACCAAAAAACATACCAAAATGATACCAAAACGGATTTTTTGGGAAATATGTTAAGGTACATCTATTCCAGGTTAATGACTTGTATATAAGGCAAAATAATTAACCCCAGACCAAAATGTTCCTCCACCACTTGGGCTATGTTCAGACGCAGCGTTTTTGAAGCATTTTTCAACTTTAACACTGGGAAATGTCATTGTAACATTTAACAACCCTAGCTGGTCATGTGGTGTGTGACACATAAGCAGACACATCTTGTTTCATTTATGAAGGAGGGACTCTTAAAGTCACAGAGCCTATTTTTACAGGGGCATCAGGCAGCATTAATCTGCTTAAAGGGCCATTATTAAAAAGTGTAGGCAAAGGGAAAAGGAAAAATAGGAGGGTACGGTCAGCTCACCAGTCTCTGCAGCAGTGCACAATCTTCACACGCATGGAGCCACCTTGATCAGAGGCGTTTGCTGAGGCAAAAACATGAGGAAAGAATCTCCAGCACGGGAATAAATAAAAAATCAATATTTATTAGAAAATATTGAAATCCTTCTTGGGTGGAAAAAACAGACAAAATTGCAGGTGGGGTCCTTGGTGGTCTGAAACTGACGCGTTTTGACCTAGCAGGTAGAGTTGAGCATTCCGATACCGCAAGTATCGGGTATCGGCCGATATTCGCTGTATCGGAATTCCGATACTTAGTTCCGATATTTTTCCTATATCGTATACCGGAATCGGAAGTTCCCATAATTCTTTGAGAGGCAGTGTGATTTTAGTCAGCCAATGAGGAATCCTACAAAGTGTGGGCACATCCTGTAATGCTGCGGTCATCTTAACTAATGGCATGGCTGTGATTGGCTGCTGAAATGATGTCAGAATGCACTATAAAAGGCGCCGCCGCCATTTTAGCGTCACTGTGCTGTGAATTCAGATAGGGACAGAACGCTGCTCTGCTGACTCTGAGGGACAGTTAGAGATTGCGATTTTGTGTACTTTGCTTTAGGCAGGCTAGTTTACCAACCGCTGTGTAAAGCTTCCTTTTGCCTTGCAGTGTTGTTTTAACAGCTCTGTGCAAGGTGTGTGTGTGAGAGTGCAGGTGACGCTGCAGTTTGCTCTGCATCCAACGCTGTCTGTAGGCATCTGCACGTGTCACTCACAGACTCTTTTTTTTTTTCTTTAGTGTAATTATAGCTGCTCCATTCAATAGAAATTATAGTGTGATGCGCTTCCATCCGTATACAATACATTGGTTGCGAACACTATAGAGGTACAGAAAGGAGCCTTTCACAGATAGTGAACAGTTGTGTTTCAGTGTTCACTGCAGTCTGTGAGGTATTTTTTTTTTTTTAAATGTAGATCACGCTCCAGTTACTTCTTCAACTAATGCTGCGTGTACTCTGCTGAGTGTCTGTCACTGGCTCATCCTTGTCATTTTTCTAAAATTGGTGCTGCTTTATTCTATTTTCAATTTACAAAAAATCTATTAGTGTGACGCTCTTCCATCAAAATACAATACATTGCTTGCAAACATAATAGAAGTCCACAAAAAGGCCTTTCACAGCAAGTGAACAGTTGTGTTCACTGTTCACTCTAGTCTGAGGTTTAAATTTTTGGTAGGAGTGTAGATCCCGCTCCACTTACTTCAACCACCGCTGCGTGTACTCTGCTGAGTGTCTGTCACTGGCTCATCCTTGTCATTTTTCTAAAATTGGTGCTGCTTTATTCTATTTTCAATTTACTAAAATCTATTAGTGTGACGCTCTTCCATCAAAATACAATACATTGCTTGCAAACATAATAGAAGTCCACAAAAAGGCCTTTCACAGCAAGTGAACAGTTGTGTTCACTGTTCACTCTAGTCTGAGGTTTAAATTTTTGGTAGGAGTGTAGATCCCGCTCCACTTACTTCAACCACCGCTGCGTGTACTCTGCTGAGCGTGTCTCACTGCCTCATCCTTCACATTTTTCTCGAATTGGTGCTGCTACATTCTATTTCAAATAATTCAAATCTATTACTGTGACGTGCTTCCATCCGTATACAATACATTGGTTGCAAACAATATAGAAGTACACAAACGGGCCTTTCACAGCTACTGAACAGTTGTGTGCACTGTTTACTGTAGTCAGAGGTTTTCATTTTTGTAGTGCAGATCCCACTCCAGTTAGTTCTTCAACCACTGTTGCTTGTACTCTGCTGAGCGTGTCTCACTGCCTCATCCTTCACATTTTTCTCGAATTGGTGCTGCTACATTCTATTTCAAATAATTCAAATCTATTACTGTGACGTGCTTCCATCCGTATACAATACATTGGTTTCAAACACTATAGAAGTACACAAAGGGGCCTTTCACAGCTAGTGAACATGGGTTTTTAATTTTTAACTAAAAAATGTATTTTTTCAAATGACACAAATATAAGTAATGTTGAAGAGGAATAGTCCTACATCCATTGTTTGCACAATATTACAGGTGTACATTACGTCCCTTAATCAACAATGTATTATTATATTTACTTGTATGCTTTTATTTAAAAGCCAAGAACACAGAAGGATAACCTTCGCACTGCAGCTGTTGTCAAAGTTCAACCCACATTATGCACTTCCAACATTGCAGCATTTGAGGCATGATGTGAGTTGGATTTGTCAAAGTTATGGAGTGAGAAGGTTCACCATCAGTACCCTATAGCATAAGTATGCTTTTGTGTTAGCATTTGTGTTAGACATGTGGATATCTGCCATAATATGTCACAATTATTTAGTTACAGATTTGTTACCAACACTAATCATTGAATGGTTTTAAATGTGACGTTTGACTTGTTTACAGCTTAGAAATAAGGGTGTAGCCTGATATCTATGTGTAGCACTAGCCACTTTAACATGTCATGTTTTTTTCAACATGTGTAGCTAGGTAGCAGTAATTTTTGCCGGACATACAGCAGGGGAACAGCAGGCGTTACTGAACCCACAAACACATCATCGATTGTTTTGATCTGTGCATCCAACACTTCTGAGCCCAGAGTCAAGGAGGGTGTAGCCTGAAGCCTAGTATGAGATGTTTGAACTTTAATTTGAACTTTAATTTGGAGTTAGCAGCATTAATTTTTGTCAGACACACAGCAGGGGAACAGCAGGCGTTACTGAACCCAACTATCACTATAGCTTGTGTATTGGTCTGTGGACACGACACTTCTGAGCAGCAACTGGCAGTGTTGTAGCCCAGGGAGTATAGCTCAGGTGGTAGAAAGATGAACATAACAGGAGACATGGAAAACGTTGCCAACCAGTTAGTTAATCTGAAACCGGACAGGCAAATTCAGGCGAGATCCATGCCTAGTTCATTTTCAAAAAGTAAGCCGTTCTACATTATCGGAGGATAGTCGCATGCAACGGTCTGTTAGTACACCACCTGCAGCAGTAAAGACGCGCTCCGATAATACACTGGCAGCAGGGCAAGCCAGCACCTCCAATGCATACTGGCTAAGCTCTGGCCATGTATCCAGCTTAGAGACACAAAACTTGAATGGGGAAGAGCCATCTGGGAGTACACTGAGAGGGCAAGACATGTAGTCTGTCACCATCTTACGGAAATGTTGCCTCCTGCTGACTGGAGCCGTCTCGGATGGTGTAGACATTGGTAGCGCTGCCACAAAACTTCGCCACTTTTGGAACATACTGTTCTTGCCCTGTGCAGAGGCACTGCTTGTGCTCCCTCTTGTTGCAGAGCTGTCTCCACTGCCTCGACGCACAGAGCTGCTTTGTAAAGCAGTAGCAGCAGCAGTGCTCTCGGCTGGAATGGAGAACATTATGGATTGCACCAGTGTGTCTTGGTACTTCCGCATTTTACGCTCCCGGTTCAACGGTGTGATGAGGCTTTGTAAGTTGTCCCGGTAGCGAGGGTCTAGGAGGGTGTACACCCAATAATCAGACGTGGTGTGAATGTGTTCGATGCGGCGGTCGTTTCTCAGGCACTGCAGCATGAAATCAACCATGTGCTGCAGACTCCCAACTGGCCAAGAAACGTTGTCCCCTGCAAGAGGCGTCATCTCTGCCTGCTGTGCATCACCCCACCCTTGGTCTACATACTGACTAGAGCATTGTCTACCTCCCTCTGGAGCGATGTCTTCCTCCTCCATTGACTCCTCCTCATCCTCCTCACAAAGTCCTTCAAATACATAAAAATTTACAAAATTTAAAACTCAAAATTTAAAAACATTGTATCATAATTCTGTAACATCAGTTTATGGAAACACAATAGCATTACAAAAGGATAGACAAAAACTGTACATTATGTGCTTTGTAAATACATTAAAAGTTTGGAATGGTTATGAAAATATAGACAGCGACTCTGGAGGTTCAATTGTTGATACAGCATGGTACTTTGAAAGTCCTCCAGCCCTTTGTGAGGAACCACGTTGCGCTGACTATCCAGACGGTGATGGAATTTGTGACTCCTCATCCTCCACCTCTTCCAAAACCTCATGCCTTAGTGCTTGCAGTGTTTTTTGAAGCAGGCAGATAAGGGGGACAGTCAGGCTGACTAGTGCATCATCTGCACTCGCCATCCGCGTTGACTCATCAAACGCACGCAAAACGTGGCAGATGTCCTTCATAGAGTCCTTCGCCACTCATTACACTGGCTGCCCATTCATTATAGGATCCAATTCTAATTACTGGTTCTCACCAACAAAGCTCTCCACAGTGCAGCACCCCCCTACATCTCCTCCCTCATTTATATTTATCGGCCTAACCGACTGCTGCACTCTGCAAACGACCTTCGACTAACCTCTGCACTAATCCGTACCTCCCACTCCCAACTCCAAGACTTCTCCCGCGCTGCGCCAATCCTCTGGAATGCTCTACCCCAAGAAATTAGGACTATCCGCAATTTGGATGGTTTCAGGCGCTCCCTCAAAACACATTTGTTCACAGTGGCCTATCACATTCACTAATCAAAGTCATTCTATGTGTAAGTCTGTGTGTGTAGCCTATTACTATCTCCATGCATCCCTCACTCCCTTAAAATGGCTGGACCATCATTGTAAAAACACCATTGTATATAAACACCTGTACTTTGTAGCTCCCCCACCTCATTGTAGATTGTAAGTTTTCACCAGCAGGGGCGGCTGATTTTGCTTTAATTATTGTATTGTTAACGTTGTTACTTATGACTTGTGTTTTGAAACTGTTAAACTGTAAAGCACTGCGGAATATTATGGCGCTATATAAATAAAGAATATTATTATTATTCTTATTATAGAGGCCCACTCAGTAGTGGTGAAGTGTGAACGGCGCAAATTGCGAGTTGATTGCGCCTGATGCAGCTGATACTCCATTACTGTTGGCTGCTGCTCACACAACCGCTCCAACATATGTAACGAGGAATTCCACCTGGTGGGTACGTCACATATGATGCGATGTCCATGAAGGCGAAATCTGCGTTGCAGAGCTGCAATCAGCGATCTGGCCATGCTGGAACGTCGCAAGTGAGCGCACTCTAGGCGGACCTTGTGCAGCAGTGCATCAAGATCCGGATAGTCCCTCAAAAAACTCTGCACGACCAAGTTGAGCACATATGACAGACATGGTATGTGAGTGAGGTTGCCAAGGCCCAGAGCTGCCACCAGATTTCGGCCATTGTCACACACTACCAAGCCTGCCTGTAGATTCGCTTCCAAAAACCACACGTCGCTCTCCTGCTTTATGGCATTACAGAGCTCCTGCGCTGTGTGGCTAAGATTCCCCATGGAAATTAATTTCAGGACGGCCTGTTGACATTTGGACACGGCTGTTCTCATATCGGTCGCAACAGGTAAACGTTCACGGGTCCATGTGGAGGTAGACCGTGATGGCTCCTGCAGCGATGATTCTGAGTAACTGGAGTAGGAGGAGGAGTCAATGTGTACAGACTTGATTCCTGCAATCCTTGGAGTTGGCAGAACACGTACAGCGCCACTCGCAAGATCAGTACCCGGCTACACAACATTGACCCAACGGGCAGTGAGGGAAAGGTATTGTCCCTGGCCATGGGTGTTAGAACCCTCTTGTTAGGTTTTGTTTCAGTTTGCTGGTCACATGACCTTTTTTCCCTATTTGTCTGGCTCCGTCCTTCTGGCTTTGCTTGACTTCATTGTATTATCTACTGTTAAGCTAGCCGGGTGCTTAGGTGCCTTAATCTGTCAGTTTTGCTTGATGTTAGGATTGCAAAGTATTTATTTTTCTGTTTAATTATCCATGCTACAATTTATGTTAGGAGGTGTCCACCTTTTCTCCCAGTCCCTAGATCTTGTAGGGATTACTCCCTCGCAACTATAGGTCTTCGTTCACACTAGATGAGGACTTTAGCGGGTCTGGTCGCAGGATCAGGTTCCCCGTTACATCGTAGGGATTCAGCTTAGTTGTATTGTAGGGACAGAATTCCCTTCTTTCCTTACTGGTTGTAGCAGATCATAACAATGGGTACTAGTCCACGCATCAGTGGTCAGGTGGACCTTGCTACTGAGGGCGTTTAGTAGCGCATGTTTAATTTTTCCCTCAACATGCTTTTGCAGAACAGGGACGGCTTGCCTGCTGAAATGAAATCGGCTTGGCACATTGTATTGTGGGACTGACAATGATATTCAGTTACGGAAACTGTCTGTCTCCACCAGCCTGAATGACAGCATTTCAAGGGACAGGAGTTTTGCAATGCCAGCATTCAGAGCCTGTGCTCGTGCATGGTTTGCGGAGTATGGCTGTCTTTTATCCCATGCCTGTGCTACCGATTGCTGTTTTGTGGCCTGGGAGTGTGAGGATGACAGGGAACTTGCTGCTGTGTGTGGAATAACAGTTTGTCTCTGGACAACAGTGGCCGAGGTTCTTCCATGGCGATCCTGTGAGGAAGCAGAACCAGCTGTGTGTGAGCTCGATGAAGTGGCTTCAACACAACCTGGAGATGTAGGTGCTGCTGTAGGTTGGCCTACATCTCCAGTGTGTCTTTGTAACTCAACTACGTGCTTTGTCCGCACATGTTTCCACATATTTGTGGTATTGAGGTGACTGACACTTTTAGCTAATTTTAATTTTTGATTACACAGCTTGCATTTGACATAGCAAATATCATGTGCAAGTGTGTGAAAAAAGGACCACGCAGTGCAAGTTCTGGGAGCGCACGTTTTGACTTTTGGAAGACAACTGCTCCGAACAGGTGCCAAACTGGAGGCTACAGGCAACCGAGTCTGCAGCCTAACTCTCCCTCCTGTTTGTACCGTTGGGGCAATGTCTTCCTCTATCTTCCTTCTATCACTAACCACTTCTCTAGGCCTCTCCTAGCTTTCAACCAAAGTACTGGTTCTCAGCCACAAAGCTATCCACAGTGCAGCACCCCTCCTACATCTCCTCCCTCATTTCTATCTATCGGCCTAACCGACTGCTGCGCTCTGCAAACGACTTTCGACTAACCTCTGCACTAATACGTACCTCCCACTCCCGACTCCAAGACTTCTCCCGCGCTACTCCAATCCTCTGGAATGCTGTACCCCAAGAAATTAGGACTATCCACAATTTGCATGGCTTCAGGCGCTCACACAAAACACATTTGTTCAGAGCGGCCTATCACATTCACTAATCAAAGTCATTCTATGTATTCTGTGTAAGTGTGTATGTGTGTGTGTGTCTCTAGCCCATTCACTATCTCCATCCCTCAGTCCCTTAAGATGGCTGGACCATCATTGTAAATGCACCATTGTATATAAACACCTATACTTTGTATCTCCCCCACCTCATTGTACATTGTAAGCTGTCACGAGCAGGGGCGACTTATTTAGCTTAAATTATTGTATTGTTAACATTGTTACTTATGACTTGTGTTCTTAAACTGCAAAACTGTAAAGCGATGCGTAATATGATGGCGCTATATAAATTAATATTATTATTATTAGGATTCCTCCGAGCTGCTCCCACCACCTTCCTGTTCCTCACGCCATGTTGGGTCTTGGACCTCATCATCTCCACTACCCTCTTCCAACACCTGCTGTTGGGTGGTCTGGCCAGCACCATGCTCAACAGAAACTGGCACCTGAGTCTCATCATCATCAGATGCGTTCTGCGGTGTGCTGACCATCGGCACTGTCTCACCCGCCTCTTCAGATTCAGAGAGACACAGCTGTTGCGCATCACTGCATACTCCCTCTTCTTCACATTACAGAATGCTGCTTGGCTGGGCCCCTGTTTGCAAGCCAATAGATTCTGAGAACAGAAGCAGACACTCAGCTGGCTCCTGTACAGAACTCTCTGACTGCCTGGGCAATTTGCCTGGCGGTGAAGAGACAGATGGTTGCTCAACAGTGCTGTGGTCCTGAGAGGAGGTGGAAGCAATTGAAGTCGATGCATTGGCTGACATCCAACCAACAACGGCTTCAATTTGTTCTTCCCGCAGCAGGGGGGTACTCCGAGCTCCTACAAAAGTGCGCATAAAGGAATGCTCACGGGGAAAACTGGTGGATGCTGTGTCACTGGGGGCCGCAGCAGCCACAGAATCCCCACGTCCTCTCCTTGTAGAAACTCCACGGCCACGACCACGTGCCTTACTCCCTGCCTTCTTCATCTTGGTAGATTGATAAAGAAAGTCTGAAAAGCTATAAGGCCTAAGTGTGGTTATTCCGCAGAGACTGCAGTGAACAATGTCGGACAAGCTTCAGCATTAAAAATAGTAAGGCTTACCCATATTGTGGGGCACGTTACCGATGCCACACAATATGGGTAAGCCTTACTATTTTTAATGCTGAAGCTTGTCCGACATTGACTAGGTTAAACTTTTAGTTTACCATTTTGCCCCTTTCCCTATATGGAGTATTCCCACTGGGGATGGGTACTGCGGGTAATATGGTTCTAGGTTGTCACCATTACATTTCCTCTACTCAGAGATATTAATGTGTTTCTGAGGGTGCACGTTGTACTGGACACTTGCCTTACATATATCGTGCTTTCCTCTACTGGTGACAATCTGACCTACTTTTTGCATTATTGGCTTGCTTATATGTGTGCCGTTGGTACGCTCTTTGCTGCACCACTGTTACACTTCTATCTATATATACGTTTATGTACACTTGTGAACGTTTTTATTCATGTTATCATGTGTGTATTTTTCAATAAATTTGTCTATTTTTATATTCTAAATAATTGATTTGGCTGGATGCTCCTTATTTTGTTAAACTCTATGATGCAGGGAGTTGCCTTGTTTCCATTGTGAAACTATGTATATTGCTGTTACCCATGGTTCTGGTTTAAGTAAATTATACCTGTTTCTGTGTATTTTCACAGTTAATGTACCTGAACATATGGATCTGAGAGCCCGTGAAAAATCGTGGCTCCATAAATTAGATGAAGTGTTCGGTGATGAGCAATCTGTGGTTTTTAATACTAAGGATACAGATGATTCAGTGACTCAACTAAAGTATCTTTATAATAAGAGAACCCGCCTCTGGTGGAACAAAGCCTTTTTGGAAAGATACCTTACTAAAGGGTTAATCCCAAGAAGACTTAGAGTCCAGGTTTTCCCTTCATTCAATACTGAGGATGAAATATTTAGACAAGAATGGGAGGATATTGCCTCCAAATGCTCCAATGGTTTTATGGAGTTGCTTATCAAATCTAATGGCTCAACATTACAAAAGATTGAGTCCGAGATTAATACACTTCAGACTCAAGCTTTTGAGAAAATGTCTAGTGAATCTAAAATTAAATTCAATAAAGATCTAGAAACCGAATTTACCAAATGGGAAAAAGACATCCTGGCCTCCAAATCCAAAAAATATCAGCGGGACGTCTCGGACTTCAAATCCAAACATGTATATAAATGGAAAAGCAAGAGAGGATCTGGTGACCCTGTAGTCCATACGCATAGGAATTCATTTTCTTCATTGTCATCAATTGATGACGAATCGGGACAAAGTGGTCATGGTGGCACGGGCCATCAAGAATTTACTGGTCCCAATAGATTTGTCACTCAAAGATACAAGACATACACGAAGCGCAAGACTACCCCCCCAACCCAGTAAAAAGAAGTCTAAAACAAACAATTTAGAGGTAATCAATCTGTCACATCATCAATTAACATGCACTCAATTAAAGGTGCTGGGTCTGGGGCTAACTTTTGTTCCTACTAATAAATTTGAGTTTTTTCCAGCAATGAAGGATTTACAACTCTTCCTAAGAAAGGTGATTCTCCGCAAATTACATTTCAAACCTCCAGGAACTGATGACCTCAACACCACAATGGAACGTGAGGCTCTGGACATTTTACAAACACTGGAAAGTGAAAGCCTTCCAGGCACCACAGGTACCTTCCCGGCTTCTATTTGCCCCAGATCCACCACTTTCCCCCCTTTTCTCTCTGCCCGCAGGTGGAGATATTTAATAGATTGGTTACGGAGGATTTCAAATCCATCCCCACAAAATGGAGGGGGGATAATCTCACCCGTGCACAGAGAGAAGCATTAAAACAATTGAGATCCCTTCGGGATGTCGTTTTCAAACCAGCTGATAAGGGGGGGAATGTGGTGGTTTGGCCGGTGGAGAAGTATGAAAGGGAGGTCTACAGGCAGCTTAGAGACAAGGAGTCCTATACTCTCCTCCCTAAGAACCCCACGGGGCCCTTTTCAGTTGCTCTTTATCATATCTTAGAGGAGGCCTTTACTCTGGGTATTATCCCAAAAAAGGTCTTTGATGGGTTGGTTGTGGCATGTCCGGTGGTTCCCACCCTCTACCTGTTACCAAAGATCCACAAGGATCCATTAGAACCACCCGGGCGTCCTATTGTCTCTGGCATAGGAGGGCTATGTGATCTCACTTGCAAATTTATTGAACACTACTTACATCCTATGGTGGAGACTTTGCCCTCCTATGTCAGAGACACTACGGACGTTCTTAAAAAGGTGGATGGCCTCACCTTGGAGCCTGGCATGATTTTGGTCACGGCTGATGTGGAGTCTCTGTACACCAGCATCGACCATGGTGATGGTCTACGAGCGGTGGAATTTTTTCTTGATATGGGTGATTTGGAACGTCCCCTGCGTGCCCTGATTATGGAACTGTTGGAATTCATTCTTACTCATAATTATTTCACATTTAAAGATAGGTTTTATTTACAGAAACGCGGCACTGCGATGGGGGCGGCGTGTGCGCCGTCCTATGCCAACCTCTTTCTCGGATTCTGGGAGAGGGGTTTGTTTGGTGACGGCGCGCACGTGCCCTCATCCCAGGTCGCGGGTTGGTACAGATACATTGATGATGTTCTATTTATTTGGCATGGTCCAGAGGCTGGCCTCCATGAGTTCATCGGTATGCTTAATATCAATGAATTAAACATTAGATTAACCTACAAACATTCTCAGACTCAAATTGATTTTTTGGATATTAAGATCTCTGTTTCTGGTGAAGGCACGGTGTTGACGGACGTTTTCAGGAAGGAGACGTCTGTCAATGCATTGTTGCATGCCTCATCGGCACACACCTCAGCAACTATCCGGGCCATACCTACTGGTCAATTTCTGAGGATGAAACGTATTTGTGCAACTGATGAACTTTTTGAGGATCAATCTAGGGATCTCTTCCGGCGTTTCCGTGATCGGGGCTACAGTAGACGTACCATTAAAAGGGGTTATTTACGGGCTAAACGGACACCGCACAGTCAACTTTTGGGTGGTAGGAACAGAAATAGAGATTTGAATCCACCAATTAGATTCATATCCACTTTTAACAACAGTTGGCCGCAGATCGGACAGATCCTTACCAGACACTGGCCTGTACTCTGCTCGGATCCGATACTTAGGGAGTTACTGCCAGATCGACCACTCCTTACGGCTAGGAGATCGCCTAATCTGAGGGGCATCTTGGTAAGGAGTCATTATGTGGGCTACACGCCTCCCATCTTCGATGCTGGTGTGCAGAGACTCGGCTGCTTTCCGTGTGGTTCATGCCTGGCCTGTAAAAACATATGTCGGGCCACCACCTTTGATGGGGGTGATGGTGGGAGCCACCGGATTGGTCAATATATCTCATGTAGTACCTGTTATGTCATATATCTGGCGACCTGCCCTTGTGGTCTTAGGTACGTGGGACTGACCTCACGCGAATTTCGCGTGAGGGTTAGGGAGCACATTCGGGATATTATGGCCGCCAGAGATGTGGCTGACACAGATACTCTCAAGACCATTCCTCGGCATTTTAGGCTGTTCCATAAATCCAATCCCACCAGTCTTAAATTTGTGGGTATTGACCGAGTACGGACTGGTATTAGGGGTGGTGATTTGAAACGTACTCTGGCACAGCTGGAATGCCAATGGATTACCAAGTTGGACACAATGTCACCTAGGGGACTTAACGAGAAACTATCTTTTGCGTGTTTCCTATGAGGCACCCCTCTGCCTTTCACTATATTTTAGTTCTTTTCATCTTCCTTAGTTTTTAAGTGTGTGTTGGTTTTAACCTATTCCTTTACGGTCACAGTTTATACTCTCCATATTTCGTGTGCTTGATATGAATACTTACCCAGGGTTGTGATTCGGACATGAAGATCCATCTTCCGGTTGTTGTGCGGAGATCCCATTGGACCACACGGAGGACTTCCACTTGAGTTCTTCTGGCGGATGGGAAAATAAGAACATTTTTGTTTTTCTGTTTTTTTAATTATGATATGTTTTTTTCCTCTTTTCTTTTCTTGTTTTATTGATTATTTTTTTGTCTTTGTTATCTTTATAAATATACATTTAACATCTAATTGTTGATTCGCATCCTAGGGGACTAAGTGCACTCTATGATGGTTGTTTATATTGCACTAAGTGCTATATTTCTTCTTTCCCCTCCTCTTTTACATATATTGCTTTAGTCTTTATCTATTTTCAGTTAACGGCTCTATTTTTAGGCATATATACATACACATATATTACAAACATATTTTTCTGGCCCACAGGTCTGACCACCATTGTACTTTACAATCTGGTGTTTCTTTTTGGTCAGACATATCACATATAACACCTCGTCAGTACTCTCTAACCTGGACTAGGTTTCCCATTAATGTGCGCATGCGCGCGCGGCAGTGGCGGCGCGAGTCACAGAAGGTCTCCACCAAGATGGCGCTGGGGTCCCGACGTCACAGGAAACTTTTTCCTGGACCCGCAGCGTCATCTGGAGTTGCCGGAAGTGGCTCGCAGGCCTCCCCTGCGACGGCGCTCGCATGCGCTAATCTGTCTAATGGGTAACATCGCACACCTGAATTCATTAATCAATTTCTCTATATATATCAGCACACTACACCCTATACCACACTGCCCCCGAGGAAGCTATAAGCGAAACGTGCGTCAGGGGCACGTTACCGATGCCACACAATATGGGTAAGCCTTACTATTTTTAATGCTGAAGCTTGTCCGACATTGACTAGGTTAAACTTTTAGTTTACCATTTTGCCCCTTTCCCTATATGGAGTATTCCACTGGGGATGGGTACTGCGGGTAATATGGTTCTAGGTTGTCACCATTACATTTCCTCTACTCAGAGATATTAATGTGTTTCTGAGGGTGCACGTTGTACTGGACACTTGCCTTACATATATCGTGCTTTCCTCTACTGGTGACAATCTGACCTACTTTTTGCATTATTGGCTTGCTTATATGTGTGCCGTTGGTACGCTCTTTGCTGCACCACTGTTACACTTCTATCTATATATACGTTTATGTACACTTGTGAACGTTTTTATTCATGTTATCATGTGTGTATTTTTCAATAAATTTGTCTATTTTTATATTCTAAATAATTGATTTGGCTGGATGCTCCTTATTTTGTTAAACTCTATGATGCAGGGAGTTGCCTTGTTTCCATTGTGAAACTATGTATATTGCTGTTACCCATGGTTCTGGTTGAAGTAAAATAAAAAAAATTATGTAGTAGTGACGCACACTTTATTGAGGTACAGTATTACATCGCCATTCACCATCTGTGGCTATGCAGTCTCATCTATATATACCTTATCTATCCGTTGTCATGCTTGCAAGTCGACAGTCAGGCATAAATAGCAATTTTCACTATGCACTATGCACTTTTTAAAGGTTATGTTTGTTAATAAAAATGATTATTGCCACATATTATGAGTATTACATGATGGAAATTGTATAATTTTGTATAAACTGTTTAGTGACATTATTCAGCAAATGTAACATTTTAGTAATGTCACAGATAACTTGTAATGCTGATGATGTTTTGAAGTCAGACATTCATTGTCTATACAATAAAAATGGTGTACATACTGTTACTTATCCATCATTAATGGATTCAGATATGTACTTGTATGCTTTATGTACAACCGTATAGCAGATTCCTTAACTAATTTATTTTGTGGTTTGCATTGCTGTTCAACATGTTAATGTATGTGTTTATGTTTGTCAATTCTTTATTTATCTAGATATTAGTTTAAATGAAATCATCATCTTATGGTAGTAAAGGTTATCTTTCTCTTCTTTGAAGTATAGACATTTAAAATTGACAGGTAACAAGGAAATTACTTGATCTAGTATTTAAACATCCTCCTTGACCCTGGGCTCCAACACCGCCAGTTGTTGCTCGGAAGTGCTGTTAGCACAGTCAACACTTGCTCCTGTGTTACTGGGGTTCAGTAATGTCAGCTGTTCCCCTGCTGTGTGTACGTCAAAAAGTCCTGCTGCCTCCACCCTGTTCTCTTCTCATCCCTGGGCTCCAACACCGCCAGTTGTTGCTCTGAAGTCCTGTTAGCACAGTCAACACTTGCTCCTGTGTTACTGGGGTTCAGTAATGTCAGCTGTTCCCCTGCTGTGTGTACGTCAAAAAGTCCTGCTGCCTCCACCCTGTTCTCTTCTCATCCCTGGGCTCCAACACCGCCAGTTGTTGCTCGGAAGTGCTGTTAGCACAGTCAACACTTGCTCCTGTGTTACTGGGGTTCAGTAATGTCAGCTGTTCCCCTTCTGTGTGTATGTCAAAAAGTCCTGCTGCCTCCACCCTGTTCTCTTCTCATCCCTGGGCTCCAACACCGCCAGTTGTTGCTCAGAAGTGCTGTTAGCACAGTCAACACTTGCTCCTGTGTTACTGGGGTTCAGTAATGTCAGCTGTTCCCCTGCTGTGTGTACGTCAAAAAGTCCTGCTGCCTCCACCCTGTTCTCTTCTCATCCCTGGGCTCCAACACCGCCAGTTGTTGCTCGGAAGTGCTGTTAGCACAGTCAACACTTGCTCCTGTGTTACTGGGGTTCAGTAATGTCAGCTGTTCCCCTGCTGTGTGTACGTCAAAAAGTCCTGCTGCCTCCACCCTGTTCTCTTCTCATCCCTGGGCTCCAACACCGCCAGTTGTTGCTCGGAAGTGCTGTTAGCACAGTCAACACTTGCTCCTGTGTTACTGGGGTTCAGTAATGTCAGCTGTTCCCCTGCTGTGTGTACGTCAAAAAGTCCTGCTGCCTCCACCCTGTTCTCTTCTCATCCCTGGGCTCCAACACCGCCAGTTGTTGCTCGGAAGTGCTGTTAGCACAGTCAACACTTGCTCCTGTGTTACTGGGGTTCAGTAATGTCAGCTGGTCCTCGGTTGTGCCATTGGCTCTTTTCCTTCTGCTGCCCCTCCGGGTTCCAGTACCGTCAGCTGGTTCTCCGCAGTGCCTTTGGCCTAGGTGCCTCCATCTCGGTATCCGAGTTCCAGCAACGTCTGCTGGTCCTTGGTAGTGCTTTGGAGCACAGGTACCTCCTGCTTAGTAACCGTGTCCCAGTAACGTCAGCTGGTCCTCGGTTGTGCCATTGGCTCTTTTCCTTCTGCTGCCCCTCCGGGTTCCAGCACAGTCAGCTGGTCCTCATTACTTGCATTGGCTCTTGTACCTTCTGCTACATTTACAAATTGAAGATTTTTTAAATGTTTTTTTGGGTAATCACTCTGGATCTCCAACAATGAAGACGACGACCCTGATGACCACCCCGAAGAAGATGACGACCACAAGGACGACGAGCATCAAGCCAACCAGCCTAAACACCATCACAAAGAAGAAATAAAAGATTACCCAACAGGACTAAGAAGGTTAAGACAAACTACAAGATACAGAACAAGATACTTAAGAACAATAAGCAGAAGATCAAAAAGCAGAAGAACATGAAGTATAAGACCAAAATGAAGAGCAAAATATATGCTCTAAATTATAAGCAGAAGAAGACTAAGCAGTGTATGGGGGTGAGTCCGTTCCTCCTCGTGGTGCCCTGGAAAATGCCTGCTGCTGCAGGCTAAACTGAACACGGACAAATACTGTTGTAATTTAAATCTTTTGTGACAGCAAGAACGGAAGGATGAAAAATTCATACTTTGACAGATTACAAGTACAGGAATCTCTGTCACAAATAAGAATATGATGAAGAAGATGAAGTACAATATGAAGAAGAATAATAGTTGAATAAGAAGAATATGAGTAATGTTAACAAAAAGATGAATAGCAAGAAGTTTAAGAAGAAGATAAAGAAGGTGAAGATGAAGAATAATTTGATGAAAAAGATGATGCTGCTGAAGATTATGAAGGAGAAAGTGTGTCAAAAGTTAAAAAGGTGAAGAGCATGGAAGTTGTGAAATATACATATTTGCCAAAATAGAAAAAACGTTAACAACATTGTCAATTTCTTCGTCAATCCGAACATCTTTAAAAAAAAAATATTTATGTTATTCCATTTGATTGGGTTAAACATCTATGCCTTTAATGTCTCCTCAACCTTCCCCAATACATTCTACATTACTCTTTGTTGTTTTCCTTCATGTACAATTAACCAACAAAGCAAGAATGGGTTTTTTTTTAATTCCGATATTTTGCTCCCATAGACTTACATTGGATTTCCGGTATTGGGTATCGCCGATATTTTTTGGGTATCGGCGATACCATTCCGATTCCGATACTTTTGGATATCGGAAAGTATCGCTCAACTCTACTAGCAGGTCTTATTCATGGTTGATTTTTTATTTATTCCAACGCTGGAGATTCTTTCCTCACATTATTAAACAGTGGGTCTCCTAAACTGTTACTCACTATGCAGTGAGTGGATGGGCTGCCAAGAGTTACGAAGCACCCCAATACCCCTTTCACGAGATGTCCAGGAGGGCTTCCATAAAATTTGTTGCATTGAATGCAATGCCTGCCCTGCTACCAAGTCATATGCACCACATTATGCCTTAGAACCCAGGTACTGGATGGGCCCAGAAAAATCCACATCACATTATTCATTTTGTGTTCCCATTCTGTTTTCTTATGCATTGACTGGAAGGCCTGCCCTGCTACCAAGTCATATGCACCCCAATAACCCAATCCCATCTTGGAAGAAACATTGAGGAGGGCCTCTTAACAAAAATGTCCCATTAAAAAGGAGTGGGTCTCCTAGACTTGTAATGCCCATACACTAAGTGTGTTGGCTGGCAAACATTTTCCCCTGTGAGTTTCACCTCAAACTTTTCCATAATATGTGTTTAACGCCCAGCAAAAACACCCACCCTTGATATGATTTTGACACTGGCTGTAGCAGCACGAAACACGTTAAAACTGCTGCTCTAGTGGCGGTGGATGATGAGACGTGGAGGAAGGCCTGTTTAAAAACTAGAATTGTAATGCCCATACACTAAGTGTGTTGGCTGGCAAACATTTTCCCCTTTGTTGTACACCTCAACCTTTTCCATAACAAGTATTTTAGGCCCATCATAAACACCTACCCTTGTTCAGAATTCGACACTGGCTGTAGCAGCATGGAACACGTTAACGCTAGTGATCTAGTGACGGCGGATGATGAGACGTGGAGGAAGGCCTGATTAAAAATTATGCCCAATTTAAAGGAGCGGGTCTCCTAGACTTGTAATGCCCATACACTAAGTGTGTTGGCTGGCAAACAATTTCCCCTGTGGGGTACACCTCAAGCTTTTCCGTAACAAGTATTTAACGCCCAGCAAAAACACCCACCCTTAATATGATTTTGACACTGGCTGTAGCAGCATGGAACACATTAACGCTGGTGATCTAGTGGAGTCGAATAATGAGACGTGGAGGAAGGCCTGATTAAAAACTATGCCCAATTTAAAGGAGGGGGTCTCCTAGACTTGTAATGCCCATACACTAAGTGTGTTGGCTGGCAAACATTTTCCCCTGAGGGGTAGATATCAATATAATGTGTACCTTTTTTTTTAGGGGCATCATAAACACCTTACAAAATTGTAAAGTGGTTTCCTATATAGTTGCTACTGGTAAGGAGAATGTATTTAGTAACAATATGGCGGACGAATTGTTGGATGAAGTGATATGGAAAAGGGGCATGGTGATGACAGGAATGGGAAAGTACATGATTAATAACAGCAGAGGCTATGAGAGGTATGAGATCCAGGATATAGCCAACAATAATTTGTTGTTTAGCCACCATCAATTACCAGAATCGGTTTCATGCCCGTTTGAAGATCGGTGTAACAGATGTGTGTGTGAGACTCGGCCTAAGAAATGCCCGTCCAAAATATGTTGCCAAAGCTTCTTTATCTTCACCCATACATACAGTATTACCAATAATATCCTAATGTTCAGTCTAAAATTAATTGTCTTAGTGTAACGAACACTGTTAAAGGAATGGCACAAAACGTACATAATCACGACACTTGGGAACAACTGATTTCCTCTTTGCAACATATAGGTGATGATGGTATTGATGACGACTTAGAAATTTATCACATCCACACCAATAAGATGAAGATCACAGCTGCAAAAAATGTGCAAAAAAGGCAGTTAATGTCTACAAATTCATTTTCTCTAGGGCAAAGTTTAGCTCATACTAAAGTGGTACCGAATGAGGCATACACAGCTCTCAGGTGTACTCAGCGTGAGATACTTGAAAGAAGACGCATTCTGATTTGTCCATGTTTACTTTTTGAAAGTGAGCAGAAAAGAAGGATGATATAGTGGGAAGACGTGTGATTTTGGTCAGTAAGGAGGTGATGTCAGGTACATATGGGTAGATCTGAGTGTCATCGGCGTAGTGATGATATTGCAAACCGTGCCATTACATTAGCTGTCACAGGCTGAAGGTTTAGAAGAGTAGGGGTCCTAGAACAGAGCCTTGGGAAACACCAAAAGACAGGTGTCGAGGTGAGGAGGTGGTGTGGGAGACGGAGATAATGAATGTCCCCCTAACAGTCTTGTTTTTTTTTAAAGACTATGCTAATAACCCCAAAAAGGACATTTGCAACACCGGTCATGGCCGCATCAGCAGGGGTAGTAAAACTAGTACCAGCCTTATCACCAGCATGGTCAGGCACATGGCAGCAAAGCACCCGATTTTGTTGGTTGAACACCAGGCTCCATAAACAGTGTCTGCGGGTGATACAACTTCTTCTCCCACTGTTGTGCGTGCAAGCCAATCCCCTGTCCACGGTGCATGCGAATATGCCTCCTGCCCTGCATCTGCTGTTGACCACAGTCAAATAGTGCCATCATCAAACACGTCCACGTCCTTGTCCCAGCGCAGCCTTCAGTTGTCCATACCCCAGTCATTGGACCGTAAGCGGAAAGACGCAGCCAACGGCACCCAGGCCACAGTACTAAATTCACAAATTTCTTGTCTGCTTGCGCTCTAAATGTTGCATATTAGGCTCGTGGGAGACGGAAGCTTTCCTCAACCTGATGGTGGTGACATTATAAAGGTACTCGGTCCCCACCTGCCACTATTTCTCCGGGTATGCAGTCACGACATTACACAAGCAAGCACGTGTCTCACAACAGTACCCAGGCCATCAACAATGCTGTTACAGGGAAAGTGCACCTAAACATGGACCCGTGGACAAGTGCTTGTGGTCATGGATGGTACTGTTAGAACCCTCTTGTTAGATTTTGTTTCAGTTTGCTGGTCACATGACCTTTTTACCCTATTTAGTCTGGCTCCGCCCTTCTGGCTTTGCTGGACTTCATTGTATTATCTACTCTTAAGCTAGCCAGGTGCTTAGGTGCCTTACTCTGTCAGTTTTGCTTGATCTTAGGATCTCTTAGTATTTGTTTTCTGTTTTATATTCCCTGCTACACTTTCTGTTAGGAGGTGTCCACCTTTTCACCCAGTCCCTAGATCTTGCAGGGATTCCTCCCTCGCAACTATAGGTCTTCGTTCAGACTAGCTGAGGACTTTAGCGGGTCTGGTCGCAGGATCAGGTCCCCCGTTACATCGTAGGGATCCAGCTCAGTCCTATTGTAGGGACAGAATTCCCACCTTTCCTTAGTGCTTGTAGCAGATCATAACAGGTACATCTCGCTGACAGCACACTGGGTTTGCGTAGAAGAAGTCATGACCCAGTCAGATATTGGGAGTCCATGTCACAGATGTATGGAGGAGACAGGTTGTGGAAGGCATTGTATGTCATATTTAGAGTATTGAACTGTAACCTATGGGCAATAGGAAGGCAGTGAAGGGCATCGCAGAGAGGAGAGACTGGGGAATAACGGAAGGACAGTTGGATTACTCTGGCAGCAGAGTTTTGGATAGATTTGAGTGGTGCAAGAGTGCTAGAGTGGAGGCTACAGAGTATAAGGTTGCAATAGTCGAGACGGGAGACCATGAGGGCGTGCACAAACATTTTTGAATTTTTTTGGAATGGGCAAGAGGAGGCAAGGGCTTGGATCTTAGCTTGAAAGAGAGGGCAGAGTCGATTATTACACAAAGGGCACGAACATGCGGGAATATTTGTCCTGGTGTGCCATCCCGGCATTACACAGGCACGTGTCCCACAACATTACCCGTGCCCTCCACAATTCTGTGACTTGGAAAGTCCACCTAACCACAAACACGTGCACAAGTGCTTCTGGTCAGGGATGGTACATCTCACTGAGGGCACAATGGGTTAACATATTGGAAGCCTGGACCCACTCCAACCTTGGTATGGTGCACGTCCTCCCAAACCCGAGTATTGTGGGCCCTACGTCAATCTGGGTTGCCCCCACAGTCTACAGCTCCTGCACCTCCTCCTCCTTCGCCTCCTCTTTAACCTCCAGCTTCAAAAGGTAGCACATCAGTCACAAGCTGGAAGAACTGCTGCATTGCCAAATGAAAGTGGGAGCAGGCTGTGGTGAAGCTAATATGCTTCTGTGACAAACCGCAAAATGCTGAAGAGTTGTGGACAGCTCTCAAAGAGCAGTCGGTTCGGTTGCTGAGACAGCCACAGCCAGGCATGGTTGTGAGTGACAATGGCTGGAACCTGGTGGCTGCTCTGTGTCGATGCAAGCTCACACACGTGCCATGCCTGGCTCATGCGCTTAACCAACTTTAAAAGTTTTTTGGAAAGCGACACGGAGCTGTCAGATCTGCTCGGAAAAGAGCAACGCTCGAAATACCCATTTTAGGGTATGTGCACACTGTTAGGTTCTGCGGAACGCACCAAATATATATGATGTGGAGAGGTGCGTTCGCAGCCCGGGGTCCACCGTGCAGGAGAAAACGTCTGCATATGACCAATAACACTGAGGAAGAGAAGTGAGATCTACGGGTATCTCTGTGGTGGTGACCTGAACGCACTCCCTGACACACCTGCCTCTACATAAATCACACCAACCCAGTATCCTCCCAGAGGACCACTCAATATGGGGAGAGTGGTAACGGAGCCAAGGTACTCCCAGCAACACCTCGTCTATTCCCTCGGGCAGGACAAGAAAATAAATACTCTCCTGATGGGAAGGGGACATAGATAAAGTGAGAGGGATCGTCTGGTGGGTGATTTGTGAGGGCAGAGTTGATCCATTCACTACTCGCACAGTCACCGGTTTGGCGAGCATCACCAGAGGTATAGTGTGGCGGAGAGCAAATGCAGAGGACATTAAATTCCCCTCGGCTCCAGAGTCCACACAGAGCTCGGCGGTGAGCGTGGATGGACCTACTGTAATTGTCCCCTTAAAGGACAACTTGGTGGAAAATGCCGCAGTGTCTAGTGAACCTCCTCCCAAGGTCATTAGACGCAACCGTTTTCCTGACCGCTGTAGACATTTGTTGGCATAATGTCCTAACTGCTGGTAGATGTTACAGACCACGGATACTCGAGCAGCCCGGGACTTAGGTCTTGCTCGAGAAACCTCCATGGCCTCATGGGAGTCGGGCGCCTGGCTGGAAGATTCTAGAGGTCTGGCGAAGGTGGGAGCCAGCCAAAACCTCTACCTACACTTGGACCGCTCCAACCTCCGCTCGTGAAAACGGAGGTCGATGCGGGTAGATATGGCGATAAGCTTCTCCAGTGTGGCGGGAATCTCCCTGGTAGCCAAGGCGTCTTTCACATGGCTGCTAGTCCTCTTCAAAACACGGGAATGAGGACTTTATCCGGCCAGTCCAACTCCGAGGACAGAGTCCGAAATTGGACAGCAAAACAGCTGACCAAGAACAAACCCTGTGAACGTGCCAGAAGTTGGAGCGCCGCATCGTGGGTAACCTGAGGTCCTAGAAAGACCTTTTTAAGAGCCTCCAGAAAACGAGGAGCACTCCGCACCACACGGTCGTCATGCTCCCACAGCGGGGTGGCCCACTCCAACGCTCTGCCCGACAGAAGAGATATTACAAAGCCCACTTGTGCCCGATCCGTGGGGAAACGTGCAGCCAAAAGCTCGAGTTGTATAGAGCACTGACTCACGAATCCCCGACTTTGCTTGCTGTCACCAGCAAACTTGTCTGGAAGCGGGAGGTGGGATATTGTGGGGGCAGAGGTGGCAGTTGACACACTGGCTGCAGCCACGCTAGCAGCCTGAACAGCGACTGCGGTAACATCCACAGCTGAGGTCATGCGCTCAAGAGCCGCCAACCTACCCACCAGCTGCTGGATGTCCCTTAGTAGACACTGGTCATCCACCATTTTACTAGCCAGACCCTGGCGCTAGTGTTATGTTAGGGTCTGCGGAATGCACCAAATATATGATGTGGAGACGTGCGTTCGCAGCCCGGGTCCAACGTGCAGGCGAAGCCTGCTGCTAGTAAAATGGCGCAAGAAGCGAACTCTGTTATCCCGCAGAGTCGGCAAAATAAACACCGTAACGCGCTGTGGCAATATGTGCGAACTCTGTTAATCCACAGAGCCGCTAGAAGTGCCGCAGCGCTATATGGCGATGTGTGCAAACTCACTTAACACAACTGAGTCGCAAAATAAACACGCTAGGGCGCTGTCTAGCGTTGAAAGCGAACCCAGTTATATCACAGAGCCGCTGAGACAAACTTCTGTGTCCTGTCAGGCACCCAGGTACACAGTTAACTGCTAAGCGAACATAGAATGTGATCATGCGCTAATGTCCTCTTGGGAGTCACTCGCAATCTATGGCGTCTGAACGCCAGGCCCTGAATACGGCAATCAAACTCCTCACCGGTTATGCCGGCAATCTAGGGCATCTAAGACACCGACCTTGACCAGCTAGCATACCAAACTCCTCACCGATTAAGTCGGTATTCTAGGGGCTTATTTCAGCCGGGCCCTAACCACACACACGCATGACCACACTGGCGCTAAGCATATAATGGTTGACACTAGCACATGGCGACCCAGCCATGCCACCCTTTTATAGTAGCAGCTACAGGACCTGCCAGAATCAAGGACCAATGAAACTGTTCCAGAACACCAGTAGTCACAGGACCTTCCTGGCAGACCAATAGGAGCTGCTGCAGTACCTGAGCATGTGACCCCTGATCTCCAATGAGAGATCTCACCCTGAGCATGCTCAGAAGGGGAAAACAAGGACTTTGTCCTAAAGATAGGTATATTTGAACGTGTGCACTACTGGATATGGTGGTGCCGAGTTAGGTTCCCAAACCAGATTAATGAAAAAGTAAAACAAGGCACTCAACTAGATGTGTTCAAAACAAGGAAATTTAATGATGGTCCAGGCAAAACGTTTCGGCTGTAATGTAGCCTTCATCAGTTGCCGTATAGATATATTTAGGTAGAGGACCTAAACAGATGTGTGCAAATATATTGACAAATTCAAAGGCAGGTAAATGCTCAAAAACAAAAGAAAGTATATACAAGTATAATGGTCAGACGTTTGGTATGGGTTTACATAGCTTAAGGGGGTATGGAATATAATATATGGCACAATCTAATAGACTCATATGTTTAGAGAGAGAAACATACCCTTATAGTAGGCGGTCACAGAAATTAGAATCCCAGTAGGACTAGTGTATATAGACAATATTTGAATCAGCGCACAAGCGTGCCACACTGTGCCTCAACGTATATTAACCCCCACAGGTCATCTATCACGGACTGAATTCCACATTGTGGTATGCGTTTCACTTTAGTTCTCAGTATTGTGATATATTATATTTATCTGACACTCATCTATGTTCATACTTCTCAGGCGTATTGTCTATATACACTAGTCCTACTGGGATTCTAATTTCTGTGACCGCCTACTATAAGGATATGTTTCTCTCTCTAAACATATGAGTCTATTAGATTGTGCCATATTTATATTCCATACCCCCTTAAGCTATGTAAACCCATACCAAACGTCTGACCATTATACTTGTATATACTTTCTTTTGTTTTTGAGCATTTACCTGCCTTTGAATTTGTCAATATATTTGCACACATCTGTTTAGGTCCTCTACCTAAATATATCTATACGGCAACTGATGAAGGCTAGATTACAGCCGAAACGTTTTGCCTGGACCATCATTAAATTTCCTTGTTTTGAACACATCTAGTTGAGTGCCTTGTTTTACTTTTTCTTTGTCCTAAAGATGTCTGCTCGCCGCTAACCAGTACTGGCCACAATAGCAGAGCCTGGAGATGCAGCAGTAACCCTCTGCACACTGTTAGACTGGGTGAGACACTAAGCTGAGCAGAGTCCACTGCAGCCGGAGACAAATGGGAGACTGCAGCTGGGATGGTTTGAGATTCCCCTTGTGCAGAAGCGGGAACTTGATCCCTAACACACATTTTGAAGATCTGCCTGTGGAGTTTTCTGCACAGAGTGCACACCTCTTGGCAGAAAACACAGGTGGATTTTTATGTGTTTTTTTCATGCGGATTTGTATCGTTTTTGTAAGCTCAATAAAACTATGTTATTTAACAAAAAATAGATTTGTGATTTAATTTCTTGTCCAACCTCCTCTTTTACATTTGTCCAACTAACACTCTGTTACACACACAGATAGACAGATAGACAGAGGATAATAGATAGATAGATAGATAGATAGATAGATAGATAGATAGATAGATAGATAGATAGATAGATAGATAGATAGATAGATAGATAGATATGGGGTAGATAGATAGCTGATAGATAGATATTAGATAGATACATAGATAGATGATAGATATGAGATAGATAATAGATAGATAGACAATAGATAGATAATAGATAGATAGATATGGGATAGATAGATTTATAGACAGTTAGATGATTGATAGATAGATAGATAGATAGATAGATAGATAGATAGATAGATAGATAGATAGATAGATAGATAGATAGACAGATGTGCCAATTCCGGCACTTAGCCCCTCTCTTCCCACTGCCGTGTAGCGGTGGCATATAGGGTAATAAGGAGTTAATGTCACCTTGCTATTGTAAGGTGACATTAAGCCCGGTTAATAATGGAGAGGCGTCAATAAGACACCTATCCATTATTAATCTTATAGTTTGAAAGGGTTAATAAAACACACACATAAGAATAAAGTATTTTAATGAAATTAAACACAACACAGTTTTCATATTTTTATTGCACACCTAATCCATGCGACGCCCTCGGTCTCCTATAATAAAAAGGAGACAATGGCATTGGGGATTAGGTGATTGGTAAGTATGTACTCTATGTTATGTGTTGTATGTTATATGTATGTTCTGTATGTTATATGTATGTACTCTATGTTCTGTATGTTTTTTTGTTTTTTTACATTCATCACATGAGCCTGATGATGGACTACTACTGTCCCATCATTGGCTAATGTATCACTCACTATCAGTGTAGCAGGCAAGCAGGCATAGCCGAATGGGACTTGTAGTCCCATTGGACGATGCCTGCATACACACACATTCCTGGCAACCCCCATTCAGCCCCAGCAACCCCCACAGACAGCCCCGGGCAACCCCGGACAGCCCCGGCAACCCCCGCACAGCCCCAGCAACCTCCACAGACCACCTGGACAGCCCCGCACAGCCCCAGCATCATCTGCAGACCCCCCGCACAGCCCCGGCAACCCTGGCACAGCCCCAGCAACTGCCGCACAGCCCTGCAGACCCCACCACACATGCACACACACATAGCCCTGCACACTATACAGGCACACAGTCACCGCCCACACTCCGCCCACACACTTCCCACCCCCGATCTGCAGCATTTCATCTGCAGCAAAACTGCAGCTCTTTTTTAGACCTGCGGTTTTGCTGCGGAAGTGCCCGACTCAATGTAAGTCAATGGGTGCAGAAACGCTGCAGTTCCGCAAAAAAAATTGACTTGCTGCGGAAAACAAAACGCTGCGATTCCGCGTGTTTTTTTCTGCAGCATGTGCATAGCATTTTTGTATTTCCCATTGATTAACAGTGTGTGCACAATGCACTGCGGATTTGAGGCAATTCCGTGCATCCAAAAACGCTACAGAAACGCATCAAAATCCGCAACATGTGCACATACCTTTAGAAAGTCAGCTACAGCTTCAACCGCCCTTCCTGTGATTCAGCAGCGCTTGCAGCTTCTGGCTCTACGACTGGTGTGTGATGCCCCCAGGCCTTGGAACTCTACACTGCAGATGTTGGAAAGGATTTGTGAGCAGAAGAGTGCAGTTGTTGACTAGTCTACCAGCATCAACAATTTGTTGGTATTCAGTTCTGTCTTCACACATAACATGTGAGGAGTGGACATGGATGTCTGACATATGTAACATCCTCCATAACTTTGAAGAATCCACAAAGAGGTTGAGCATCAATGACACCATAATTAACATCTCCATCCTGCTTATCTGTGTTCTAATTTGAAGACTGAGAATTATTATAGAGAGAAAACATATTTACAATTTAACAGTTTCAAACACAACAGTCCAAAGTAACAACGATAAGAATAATCCAATAATTAAACCAAAACAAAACTACCCTGCTGGTGAAGGCTTACAATCTACACTAAGTAACAATGATAACAATAATTTAACCAAAACAAAACAATCCTGCTCATGACAACTTACAATCTAAAATGAGGTGGGGGAGATAAAAAAAACTCAGGTGTGTATTTTCAGGAAGATATTTACAATGATGTTTGTACAATGATATTACTGAGGTTAGTTCTAAGTGTTGGAGGCCTAAGGACAAGGAGTAGGAGGAGAGCATGGTCAGTCTTCCTCTTGGTGAAGACACAGAAGTATTGACTGTTAGCAGTCTTGCACGCATGGCTGAGTTTATGTTACGCTGTCTTTCCGTCACCCTCGCTTTATCAAAATTTTGGGTGATGGGCAATACTGATTGGTGACACTTGTAGACCCACGTTACAAGGAGAACTTTACATCTCTTCTTCCAGAAGCAGACAGGTGTGCTATAATGTTGCGGAATTATTAAAAAAAAATCACATATGAAAATGCTGGCAGCAGAGGTCAAAGTTTGTTGGCCAAGCTAGGAGTACAGGTGAGAGAGACACAACTTCAAGTCAGCAAAGGCAGTGGAACACTGGCAAAGTTTGGGGAGAGTTTTCTCCGACCCTCCCATTGCCATGTCCCTGAGGCGCAGGGGACTCTCACATGGAGTGAAAGTTTTTGAAAATGCTGAGGGAGTACCTTGCTGACCGTACCAACTTCTGTCATTCCTCTGTGCCTTCTAATTATTAGTTATCCACGCTCAACACGAGTCATTTACTGGATCTCTCTACTGCGCACATGCGCTGTACTCATGGTCAAGGAGCACATGGCGCAACCAGTGCGTTGGTAAATGGCAGTACTGCTTTTAGGGATGGGAGACAATGGGAACTGTCCTTTGCAGCGCCACTGCACTAAGGACGGAGAACACTAGTCAGCATCCTATGCGCTGCTTGTCCACGCCATAAATCTTTGATGTCTTGCCCAATCCGTACATATCTGGCAAATCAGATATTTATTGAAAGCAGCAAAGAAGGCATGTACTTCCAATTTTCTAGAGAAAATTGTACAGTGCATCTAGAACAGTTTCAATTTCAAGGACTTTGTGGATCATATCATTCCACAAGATGACACTAGTCTTATACTTAAAATTTTTGGTGGAAAATAATTTCCTCACTGAGTTTGTGTATGTTTAGAATTATGTTACATCATTTGTGTGATTAATTATTCATACCTATTTGATGCACAATATATTCACCTTTTTTTTCAAGGCTTTTGAATATAATGTTGTAAGAGTTAAAGCAACTTGTTGAAGTGTGTTTTACCTCAAATGTGAAACTACTTGTCAATTGTCATCTTAACTATTTCTCCGTTCTGTGTGCGGCTAACCACCTCATTGATGTTATAGAGTTTCTTTGTAAAGAAAACAACAGCTACACCAATACCACATTATTTTCCTATTAATTCATCATGCTGCTGAAGTAGAGGAGATATTAGGGACCTGCATAACATCTGGAGACTGTAGCCAACATGACACTGTGCCAACACCCACTGGGGTATAGCTACCAAGTTGACATAGTTTGTGCACAGCTGAACAGAGTTGTCAGAAAAAAAAATCCTTCAATAACATGTTTGATAAGATTGCCTAGTGGAAACACCGATATAGTATTATTATTATTTAGTTATTTATATCGCACCATTAATTCCATGGTGATGTACTTGACAAGGGGTTATATACATAGTATTAAATATCGTTTACCCAAATAAAAATTACAATGACAGACTGTCACCGAGGGAGAGGACCTTGTCTTTGCCGACTTTCATTCTGCGGGAGAATGGGAAAGAGACAGTAGGTGGTGGGTGCGGCACCTCGGGTGGTGGAGAGGCGGCAGCTCATGTGGTGCTGTAGATGTCACATCTACGACCACCATGCTCTCAAATTGACATCTCTGGAAATGCATCTGAAATGTCAAAATCTGTAACTTCAGTTATAGAAAATGCATGGGCTCCTTTTAAACGTCATCGTCCAACCAGTTCAGTATTATTTGCTGAGGGCTTGTCAGAATCCTGCCCAGGAACACCAGGCTTCAGTAGTTGCGAGTCCTGTCCCCGTGATCTTCAATGTTATCTTGCTATGGCTCTTCCAGGCATGATTTCATCAAGAAGATTTAGGCTTCGTAATGCAGAGACAGAGTACGATTTAGAGTACAACACCTCCTAAGCATTCACCCTCTGCTACTCAGACTTTCTATCTGCGCAGAGACTGCCTCTATGCTGAAGATGATGGTGGTAGTTGGAGCATTTAACACAGTCATGAAGCTGCCATAACAACTTGAAACAGTAATCTTTCTACCGACATACCCCACTGTAAAAAATTATTAAAAAAATTTTTTTGGATAAAAAAGAGTGCTGGATATAACGAGAGTGACAGACGGCCCAAAAAAGGGAAGTTAGGCTTAAATGTCTCAATTTTTGGCACACGGATGTATGAGGCATGTCACAGATAGACCCTCTGCAAAATGTGGCCTGTTTTTTAAAATAATTCAACATAGTGCTGTATATAACTTGAGTACCAGACATGAAAACACTGGAGTACCAGCCTACAATCCACAAATTTTTATCACACGGATGTATGAGGCGTGTCACAGATGTAACACACTGTAAAATATGTATTTTTTTTGAGTGGATGCAAAAGAGTGCTGGATATAATGAGAGTGACAGACTGCCCAAAAAAATTGAATTTAGGCATAAAATGCCTCAATTTTTGACACACGGATGTATGAGGCGTGTCACAGATAGAACCCACTGTAAAATGTAGCCTGTTTTTTAAAATAATGCAACATAGTGCTGTATATAAGTACTGTGACACCCAGAATAAAAAAAAAAACTGCCGTAAACTGGCCAAACTTTGAGCACGCACAGATATGAGCTGGCATGGAGATACCACTACGAAAAATTTGTGGCCTGTATTTTTTTAAATTTTTTGGCTAAATAGTGCTGTATATAAGTACAGTTTCACCCAGGACAAAAAAAGAAAAATGCCGTAAACTAGCCAAACTTTGAGCACACACAGATGTATGCAGGCACGGAGATACCACTACGACGAATGTGTTTTTTGGCTTCTTTTTTTTTTAGCTATATAGTGCTGTATATAAGTACAGTTTCACCCAGGACAAAAAAGAAAAACGCCGTAAACTGGCCAAACTTTGAGCACACACAGATATAAGCTGGCACTGAGATACCACTACGACGAATGTGTTTTTTGGCTTCTTTTTTATTTTTTAGCTAAATAGTGCTGTATATAAGTACAGTTTCACCCAGAACAAAAAAAAGAAAAACGCCGTAAACTGGCCAAACTTAGAGCACAAACAGATATGAGCTGCTACGGACAAACAACTACAACAAATGTGTGCCAAAACTGGCCAAACTTTGAGCATTCACATATATCAGCTGGCACGGCAATACCACTATGATAAATGTGTGCCCTGTTTTTTTTTTATTTTTGGGCTAGCTAGTGCTGTATATCAGTACTGTGACACCCAGGACAAGAAAAGGAAAACTGGCCTAAACTGGCCAAACGTTGAGCACGCACAGATATGAGCTGTTACGGAGATACCACTACAACAAATGTTTTATTTTTTTTATTCTGTTTTTTTTATGCTAAATAGTGCTGTATATAAGTACAGTTTCACCCAGGACAAAAAAAGAAAACCGCCGTAAACTGGCCAAACTTTGAGCACGCAAAAATATGAGCTGGCACAGAGATATCACTATGACAAATGTATTTTTTTGTTTCTTTTTCTGGCTAAATAGTGCTGTACAGTCATGGCCAAAAGTTTTGAGAATGACACAAATATTATATTTTCACATGATCTGCTGCCCTCTGGTTTTTATGTGTGTTTGACAGATGTTTTTATCACAGACAGAAATATAATAATTGCAAACATATGAGTAACAAAAGCTTATATTGACAGTTAGAATGAGTTAATGCAGCAAGTCAATATTTGCAGTGTTGACCCTTCTTCTTCAGGACCTCTGCAATTCTCCCTGGCATGCTCTCAATCAACTTCTGGACCAAATCCTGACTGATAGCAGTCCATTCTTGCACAATCAATGCTTTCATTTTGTCAGAATTTTTAGGTTTTTGTTTGTCCACCCGTCTCTTGATGATTGACCACAAGTTCTCAATCGGATTAAGATCTGGGGAGTTTCCAGGCCATGGACCCAAAATCTCTATGTTTTGTTCCCTGAGCCATTTAGTTATCACCTTTGCTTTATGGCAAGGTGCTCCATCATGCTGGAAAAGGCATTGTTGATCGCCAAACTGCTCTTGGAGGGTTGGGAGAAGTTGCTCTTGGAGGACATTCTGGTACCATTCTTTATTCATGGCTGTGTTTTTAGGCAAGACTGTGAGAGAGCCGATTCCCTTGGCTGAGAAGCAACCCCACACATGAATGGTTTCAGGATGCTTAACAGTTGGCATGAGACAAGACTGGTGGTAGCGCTCACCTTGTCTTCTCCGAATGAGGCATTTTCCTGATATCCACTGCCTGTACCTTTTGCAGAATATCAGTCTGTCCATGATGTTTTTTCTGGAGAGAAGTGGCTTCTTTGCTGCCCTCTTTAAGACCAGGCCTTGCTCCAAGAGTCTCCGCCTCACAGTGCGTGCAGATGCTCTCACACCTGCCTGCTGCCATTCCTGAGCAAGCTCTGCACTGCTGGTAGCCCGATCCCGCAGCTGAAACACTTTTAAGAGACGGTCCTGGCACTTGCTGGTCTTTCGTGGGCGCCCTGGAGCCTTTTTGGCAACAATGGAACCTCTCACCTTGAAGTTCTTGATGATGTGATAGATTGTTGACTGAGGTGCAATCTTTCTAGCTGCGATACTCTTCCCTGTTAGGCCATTTTTGTGCATTGCAATGATGACTGCACGTGTTTCTTTAGAGATAACCATGGTTAACAGAAGAGAAACAATGATGCCAAGCACCAGCCTCCTTTTAAAGTGTCCAGTGGTGTCATTCTTACTTAATCATGACAGATTGATCTCCAGCCATGTCCTCATCAACACCCACACCTGTGTTAATGGAGCAATCACTGAAAAGAGGTTAGCTGGTCCTTTTAAGGCAGGGCTGCAATGATGTTGAAATGTGTTTTGGGGGATAAAGTTCATTTTCTAGCCAAATATTGACTTTGCAAGTAATTGCTGTTAAGCTGATCACTCTTTATAACATTCTGGAGTTTATGCAAATTGCCATTAGAAAAAGTGAAGAAGTAGACTTTGTAAAAATTAATATTTGTGTCATTCTCAAAACTTTTGGCCATGACTGTATATAAGTACAGTTTCACCCAGGACAAAAAAAGATAAACGCCGTAAACTGGCCTAACTTTGAGCACACCCAGATATGAGCTGCCACAGAGATACCACACCGAAAAATGTGTGGCCTGTATTTTTTTTAAATTTTTTTGCTGAATACTGCTGTATGTAAGTACAGTGACAGCCAGGACAAAAAAAGAAAACCGCAGTAAACTGGCCAAACTTTGAGCACGCACAGATATGAGCTGGCACGTAGATACCACTACGACAAATCTGTTTTTTTTCTTTTTTTTGGGGGGGCTAAATACTGCTGTACATAAAGTACACTGACACCCGAGACAAAAAAGAAAACCGCCGTAAACTGGCCAAACTTTGAGCACAAACAGATATTAGCTGGCACGGAGATACCACACCAAAACGTGTGTGGCCTGTATTCCAATTACACCTGGGGCTAGCTATATACGGCCAATATATCCTACAGGTAGCAGCAGCAGCACCAGAACACAGGAAGGGAATGGACGCTCTTGATGTATGCAATGATTTATATACACACACACAGTGCCTGCAGGCCTTGTACTGATGTGTATAGAGTGATGTACGCTACCCTGCCTACCTAACACTGGAACCTATATACATAGTAACATAGTAACATAGTTATTAAGGTTGAAGGAAGATTTTAAGTCCATCTAGTTCAACCCATATCCTATCCTAACCTGCACTAACATGTTGATCCAGAGAAAGGCAAAAAAACCCAAGTGGTAAACAGTAAGCTTCACATTGGGGAAAAAAATTCCTTCCCGACTCCACATACGGCAATCAGACTAGCCCCCTGGATCAACGCAATAAATAGGAAACTAGTGAATATAGCCTGTAATATTATACTTTTCAAGAAAGGCATCCAGTCCCTTCTTAAATTTTAGTAGGGAATCACTCATTACAACATTAGACAGAAGAGAGTTCCATAGCCTCACTACTCTTACAGTAAAGAATCTGCATCTGTGATTATGACTAAACCTTCTTTCCTCCAGACGTAGAGGATGCCCCCTTGTCCCGTCACAGGTCTAAGAGTAAAAAGATCATTAGAAAGGTCTTTGTACTGTCCCCTCATATATTTATACATTGTAATAAGATCACCCCTAAGCCTTCGTTTTTCCAAACTAAATAACCCCAAGTGTAATAACCTGTCCTGGTATTGCAGACCCCCCAGTTCTCTAATAACCTTGGTCGCTCTTCTCTGCACCCGCTCCAGTTCAGCTATGTCTTTCTTATACACCGGAGACCAGAACTGTACACAGTATTCTAAGTGTGGTCGCACTAGTGACTTGTATAGAGGTAAAATTATGTTCTCCTCATGAGCATCTATGCATCTTTTAATGCATCCCATTATTTTATTTGGCTTGGCAGCAGTTGCCTGCCATTGGCCACTAAATGTGAGTTTGTCATCCACCCATACACCCAGGTCTTTTTCAGTGACAGTTTTGCACAGTATTTTTCAATTAAGCACATAATTATACATCTTGTTTGTCCTACCCAAGTACGTGAGCTTACATTTATCCCCATTAAAGCTCATTTGCCATTTATCAGCCCAAGCTTCTTGTTTACATAAATCCTCCTGTAATATAAATGTTATGATCTGCTACAAGCACTAAGGAAAGGTGGGAATTCTGTCCCTACAATAGGACTGAGCTGGATCCCTACGATGTAACGGGGAACCTGATCCTGCGACCAGACCCGCTAAAGTCCTCAGCTAGTCTGAACGAAGACCTATAGTTGCGAGGGAGGAATCCCAACAAGATCTAGGGACTGGGTGAAAAGGTGGACACCTCCTAACAGAAATTGTAGCAGGGAAAATAAAACGGAAAACAAATACTAAGAGATCCTAAGATCAAGCAAAACTGACAGAGTAAGGCACCTAAGCACCCGGCTAGCTTAAGAGTAGATAATACAATGAAGTCCAGCAAAGCCAGAAGGGCGGAGCCAGACTAAATAGGGAAAAAAGGTCATGTGACAGCAAACTGAAACAAAATCTGACAAGAGGGTTATAACAATAAAATTGTCCTCCTCTGTATTTATTACCCTGCAGAGTTTAGTGTCATCTGCAAATATTGAAATACTACTCTGCATGCCCCATACAAGGTCATTAATAAATATGTTAAAGAGAAGCAGCCCCAATACTGACCCCTGTGGTACCCCACTGTTAACCATGACTTAGACCGAGTGTGCTCCATTAATAACCACCCTTTGTTTCCTATCCATGAGCCAGTTCTTAACCCACTTACACATATTTTCCCCTATCCCTATTGTTCTCATTTTATGTATCAACCTTTTGTGTGGCACTGTATCAAAAGCCTTTGAGAAGTCCATGAACACCACATCCACTGCATTCCCTTGGTCCAGTCCTTAACTTACCCCTTCATAAAAGCTTATCAGATTAGTCTGACAAGAACGGTCCCTCATAAACCCATGCTGATACTGTGTCATGAGGTTATTTAGCCTCAGATACTCCAATATAATATCCTTTAAAAAAACCTCCAGGATTTTACCCACAGTTGACGTTAAACTCACTGGCCTATAATTTCCAGGTTCAGTTTTTGCCCCCTTTTTGAATATTGGCACCACATTTGCTATACGCCAGTCCTGTGGTACAGATCCCGTTATTATGGAATCTTTAAAGATTAAAAATAATGGTCTATCTATGACTGTACTTAGGGATTTGTCAATTTTAGTGATTTTTAGACACCGCCGTACTTCCTGCGGGGTTAAGCAGGTGACATGTAATGGAGAAATTTTTTTATCACTGATCATGTTATCTGTCATGGGATTTTCTTGTGTAAAACCAGTTGAAAAAAAGTTATTTAGCATATTGGCTTTTTCCTCATCCTCATCCACCATTTCACCCAGACTATTTTTAAGGGGACCAACACTATAATTTTTTAGTTTCTTGCTATTTATGTAGTTAAAGAATATTTTGGGATTATTTTTACTTTATCTGGCAATGAGTTTCTCTGCCTCAATCTTTGCTCACTTAATTTGCTTTTTACAGAATTTATTCAGTCTTCTGTATTTATTTAATGCCTCATCACTACCTACTTGCTTTAATTCCCTAAACGCTTTCTTTTTGTCACTTATTGCGCCCCTTACAGCTCTATTTAGCCATAGTGGTTTCCTCCTAATTCTAGCATATTTATTCCCATAGGGTATATACTGTGCACAGGTCCTATTCAGGATGCTAATAAATGTCTCCCATTTTCTTTTTGTATTTTTATGTCTCAGGATATCGACCCAGTTTATTGCACTAAGATCATCTCTCATCCGTTGGAAATTTGCCTTCCTGAAGTTTAGTGTCCTTGTAACCCTCGACTACACATCTTATTAAAGGATACATGATGTTAGGGTCTGCGGAACGCACCAAATATATGATGTAGAGAGGTGCGTTCGCAGCCCGGGGTCCACCGTGCAGGCGGAGCCTGCTGCTAGTAAAATGGCAAGAAGCAAACTCTGTTATCCCGCAGAGTCGCCAAAATAAACGCCGTAACGCGCTGTGGCAATATGTGCGAACTCTGTTATTCCACAGAGCCGCTAGAAGGAATGCCGCAGCGCTATTTGGCAATGTGTACGTACTCACTTAACACAACTGAGTCGCAAAATAAACACGCTAGGGCGCTGTCTAGCGTTGAAAGCGAACCCTGTTACGTCATAGAGCCGCAGAGACAAACTTCTGTGTCCTCTCAGGCACCCAGGTACACAGTTGACTGCTAAGCGAACATAGAACGTGATCATGCGCTAATGTCCTCGCGGGAGTCACCCGCAATCTATGGCGTCTGAACGCCAGGCCCTGAATACGGCAATCAAACTGCTCACCGGTTATGCCGGTAATCTAGGGCATCTAGGACACCGACCCTGACCAGCTAGCATAGCAAGCTCCTCACCGATTAAGTCGGTATTGTAATGGCGTATTTCAGCCGCCCTAACCACACACACGCATGACCACACTGGCGCAAAGCAGATAACGGTTGATATTAGCGCATGGCGGCCCAGCCATGCCACCCTTTTATAGTAACAGCTACAGGACCTGCCAGAAACAAGGACCAATGAGAACCTGTTCCAAAACACATGTAGTTTCAGGACCTTCCTGGCGGACCAATAGGAGCTGGTGCAGTACCTGAACATGTGACCCCTGATGTTCAATGAGAGATCTTACCCTGGGCATGCTCAGAAGGGGAAACGCAGGACTTCGTCCCAAAGACGTCTGCTCCAGCACTGGCTATAATAGCAGATCCAGGAGAGGCAGCAGCAAGTCTCTGCACAGTATTGGAATGAGCAAGATGCTGGGACTGACGTCTCTGCTGAGCAGGCTCCACTGTGGCCGGAGATGAATGGGAGACCGCAGCGGGACTGGTTTGAGACTCCACTTGTACAGCAGCGGGAACTCGAACCCTAACACATGAAAGCTTATTATTTTGTGATCACTATTACCCAAGTGACCCCCAACCCTTATATTTGATATGCGGTCTGGCCTGTTGGTTAATATTAGGTCTAGCAGTGCCCCCTCTCTTGTTGGGTCATGAACTAGTTGTGAAAGGTAATTGTCTCTCATAGTTGTCAAAAACCTATTACCTTTGCTGGAACTGCAGGTTTCTGTTCCCCAATGTATTTCAGGGTAGTTGAAGTCCCCCATAATAATGACTTCTCCTTGAGTCGCTGCTTCATCTATTTGCTTTACGAGGATATTCTCTGTTGCTTCCATTATTTTAGGAGACTTATAACAAACCCCTATCAGTAATTTATTATTTTTCCCCCCTCCCTTTATCTCCACCCACAGAGACTCTTCATTAGATTCACAGATATCACGCAGGATGGGTTTTAAGGATGATTTTACATAAAAACACACACCCCCACTTCGCTTATTTTTATGGTCATTTCTAAACAGACTATAGCCCTGTAAATTAACCGCCCAGTCGTGGCTCTCATCCAGCCAAGTCTCAGATATCCCCACCATGTCATAATTATGTTCCAACAAAATTAATTCTAATTCCGCCATTTTTTTGGTGATGCTTCTGGCATTAGTATACATGCACTTTATGTATCTCTCTGTACCTCTATTCTTGCTTAAATTATTAACTGTTCTAACCCCACCCCCAATTTCATTATTTGTGCCCAGGTCTCTATCTGCACTGCCTTCCCTTCCTATAAAATGAATACCCACCCCCCTAGTCCCTAGTTTAAAGACTCCTCCAACCTTCTAGCCATTTTCTCCCTCAGCACAGCTTCACCCTCATTATTGAGGTGCAGCCCGTCCCTAGCATAGAACCTGTAGCCAACTGAGAAGTCAGCCCAGTTCTCCAGGAACCCAAATCCCTACTTCCTACACCAATTCTTGAGCCACTTATTAACCTCCCTAATCTCCCGTTGCCTCTCTGGTGTGGCACGTGGTACAGGCAGTATTTCAGAAAATACCACGTTGGAGGTCCTTGCTTTAAGCTTGCAGCCTAATTCCCTGAAATCGTCTTTAAGGACCTTCCACCTACCTCTAACTTTGTCATTTGTGCCAATGTGCACCATGACCACTGGGTTCTCACCAGCTCCTCCCAGTAATCTGTCAACCCGATCAGCGATGTGTCAGACTCGAGCGCCAGGTAGGCAGCACACTGTTCGACGATCCCTGTCTTTGTGACAGATTGCCCTATCTGTTCCCCTAATAATTGAGTCCCCCACTACCAGCACCTGTCTGGCCTGCCCTGCTTTCCTAATTCCCCCCTTACTGGAACAGACACTCCTCCGGCTTTCAGAGGACGTGCCTGGCTGCAGCAGTGCTACCGCTGTACTGACACCCCCATCTGCCAACTTTGCAAACTTATTGGGGTGTGCCAGATCAGGACTAGCCACCCTGGTGCTCTTCCCTCTACCCTGCCTTCAGTCACCCAGCTTGCTGCTTCACTGTCCTGCAGCTCCATCCTAGCATCCCCCCGTCATCTATCCCATTGAGGGTCTGCTCAGTGAGCAGAAGACTCCTTTCCATATTGTCTGTGGATCTCAGTGTTGCCAGATGCACATTTAGATCCAGTATTTGGGCTTCCAAATGCACAACGTGCTCACATCTCGCACAGCAGTATGCACCCTCGACCGGCTGTTCGCTCACCCAGGGGAGGTTTGGTACGGTGATCCAGAGGGTCCACTCCTGGAAGCTCGCCTCTCCTAGGCGCCACATAATTGCAGGCTTACCTTTCTGAGAGCCCTACTTACACAGGCAACCCACCTGATGGAGACCCAACTTGGAGTCCCCATATTTAAAAAAATGATTGCCATACACCACTAAAGTGTTGGCATATTCAACAGATTTGAACTTATTATAAGTAAAAGGAGGACTTTATGCTGACCTGACAATACAGTCATGGCCAAAAGTTTTGAGAATGACACAAATATTATATTTTCACATGATCTGCTGCCCTCTGGTTTTTATGTGTGTTTGACAGATGTTTTTATCACAGACAGAAATATAATAATTGCAAACATATGAGTAACAAAAGCTTATATTGACAGTTAGAATGAGTTAATGCAGCAAGTCAATATTTGCAGTGTTGACCCTTCTTCTTCAGGACCTCTGCAATTCTCCTTGGCATGCTCTCAATCAACTTCTGGACCAAATCCTGACTGATAGCAGTCCATTCTTGTACAATCAATGCTTTCATTTTGTCAGAATTTTTAGGTTTTTGTTTGTCCACACGTCTCTTGATGATTGACCGCAAGTTCTCAATGGGATTAAGATCTGGGGAGTTTCCAGGCCATGGACCCAAAATCTCTATGTTTTGTTCCCTGAGCCATTTAGTTATCACCTTTGCTTTATGGCAAGGTGCTCCATCATGCTGGAAAAGGCATTGTTGATCGCCAAACTGCTCTTGAAGGGTTGGGAGAAGTTGCTCTTGGAGGACATTCTGGTACCATTCTTTATTCATGGCTGTGTTTTTAAGCAAGACTGTGAGAGAGCCGATTCCCTTGGCTGAGAAGCAACCCTACACATGAATGGTTTCAGGATGCTTAACAGTTGGTATGAGACAAGACTGGTGGTAGCGCTCACCTTGTCTTCTCCGAATGAGGCGTTTTCCTGATGTCCCAAACAATCAAAAAGGGGAATCATCAGAGAAAATAACTTTACCCCAGTCCTCAGCAGTCCACTGTCTGTTCCTTTTGCAGAATATCAGTCTGTCCATGATGTTTTTTCTGGAGAGAAGTGACTTCTTTGCTGCCCTCCTTGAGACCAGGCTTGCTCCAAGAGTCTCCGCCTCACAATGCGTGCAGATGCACTCACACCTGCCTGCTGCCATTCCTGAGCAAACTCTGCACTGCTGGTAGCCCGATCCCACAGCTGAAATACTTTTAAGAGACGGTCCTGGCGCTTGCTGGTCTTTCTTGGGTGCCCTGGAGCCTTTTTGGCAACAGTGGAACCTCTCTCCTTGATGTTCTTGATGATGAGATAGATTGTTGACTGAGGTGCAATCTTTCTAGCTGCGATACTCTTCCCTGTTAGGCCATTTTTGTGCGTTGCAATGATGACTGCACGTGTTTCTTTAGAGATAACCATGGTTAACAGAAGAGAAACAATGATGTGTTACACTCGGTCCCAGCGCTGGCTCTGCACTCCGTTCTGCTCACTCACCTGTTCCTCTAGCTGTCCCTCTGCAGCTGTCTGCGCGCGGGCTGGGGTCTCCTGTCCCATCTGCTCTTCGGCGTCCTGTGTCCTCCTCCACTTCCTGGCACGCTGCTGGCAGGCCTCCAGATAGACTGCTTAGGACGCGAGGCGCGCCCACCGTCTCTCTTTAAGGGGCAGCGTGCATTTTTTGAAATAGCTAATTAACCAATGGCTGCGCACTCAGTACTATATCTGGTCACTCCACCATTAGGGGAGTGCCGGAGCAACGTGTTCTATCATTGCTACATCCGGTTCTGTTCCTGATCTGTCTGCGCTGCGTCTGCAGTCTCTGTGCTTCGCTTACACTGTTTGTCTCCTCAGAGCATTGCTAACCTGTATCTGGCTAACCTGGACAATCTCGGCTATTACTGGCGCAAGTGTCATCTCGTTCCGCCATCAGCCATCCGTACCCGTGGACCGTGACAAGGTCACTGAAGCCATCCTACTACCATCCGTTCTGGACCAGGACCTTACCCTTCTCCGTCAAGAACCCTCCATGGTCTCTGTAAATACCTGTTACCCTTTTGGTCCCTCTGGGACAGCTGCCATGTTTCTGGGGTCTAACTGGAGGTAGCACCTGTGTCCTCCGGGTATTCCATTCTGGTCCTGTTCGAGGGGCCTTACTACGGGTACCCGGGGCTCACTAGTTACGCCCCTTCGGAGCCCCCCGGACCGTGGTCTCGAGTTTCCACATTAACAAATAAAAACGAATGTGAACTTCACCACCTCTGCATCCGCTTCCATTCGTTACAGATTGCTCCGGCCCTGGAACCCGCTGGATCCCAGAGATCTCTGACCACGGATCTGTGCCAGGAGGTGACCCGTTTAGGAGTTCAACAGGACAAGATCACGACTTATCTACACAGCTTGTCTACCCGCATGGATTCCTTGGGGTCCTCGTCTGCACCTGACTCTTCTATCAATAATCAGGTACCAGTTCCCATGGCAAGTCAAGGTCCCCGTCTGGCGGCTCCTACCCGTTTCCAGGGTGACCCTACTCTGTGTCGGGGTTTTCTCAATCAGTGCACTCTACACTTCGAAATCTTGGGGCATATGTTTGCTTCTGACCGAGCCAAGGTGGGCTTCATCATGTCACACCTGGGAGGAGAGGCCCTCGCCTGGCTAAACCCGCTATGGGAGAGAGGGGATCCGCTGGTTAACGATCTTCAATCTTTCCTAGAGGCTTTTCGCAGGACTTTCGATGAACCTGGTCGCACCACTTCGACTGCCTCAGCTCTGCTCCGCCTGCGCCAAGGTACTCTCACGGTAGCTCAGTATGCTGTTAAATTCCGCACCCTCTCGTCTGAATTATCGTGGAACAATGAGGCCCTGGTTGCTAACTTCTGGGAAGGCCTATCCGGAAGAATCAAGGATGAACTGGCGGGACGGGACAGTCCTACCCTCTTGGAAGAGCTAATATCCTTGGCAACCCGAACTGACCTGCGTTTTCAGGAGCGCTCCATGGAGATCAAGCAGGACAAAAGGTCCTATCACCTGGACTCTAGTTTGTACAAAACAGGTACCTCGCCCTCCGCCTCCGAGGCCATGGAGGTGGACTATGTAAGTTTGGCCACCCGCCGCCGGGAGGCACGTCGCAAGGAGGGAAGTTGTTACTACTGTGGTAGTTCTGAACATTTGATCCATTTCTGTCCTAAAAAGTCGGGAAACTCCAGTGCCTAGGTCCGGTAGGAGGGGCCAACCTAGGTAGAGAACAGTCCTCTCCCTCTTTACACATCTCAGTCTCCGTGTCCTATGGAGCAATAAAATTCTCCGAACATTGTCTACTGGATTCTGGAGCTGCAGGGAACTTCATCCAGCAGGCGGTTGTGGATCATTACCGCTTACCAGTCCAGCGTCTTCCTGATCCGTTACAGGTGTCCGCCGTGGATGGCAAACCGCTGACCGAGCCCGTCCAGTTTCAAACCGAGTTGGTGGAACTCCGGATAGGTCTAATGCATACTGAACGAATGCGATTTTATGTATATCCCGGTTTATCCCATCCCATGCTTTTAGGTTTACCTTGGCTCCAGATGCATGAACCAGTCCTTAATTGGAAAACTGGAGAAGTTCTGCGTTGGGGAGATACCTGCATGAATCGTTGCTTAACCCGGATTCAACCTGTTTCGCCTCCAGTCCAGCCTGATACCCTGCCAGGGTTGCCTTCCGCCTATTGGTCCTTCTCTGACGTCTTTGGGAAAAAGGAGGCTGAGAAGACTACCTCCACACAGGTCGTATGACTGTCAGATAGAGCTTCTTCCTGGAGCATCTCCTCCTCGCGGGAGAGTTTATCCCCTTTCACAGGCAGAGACTCAGGCCATGTCGGACTATATCCAAGAGAATCTGGCTAGAGGATTTATCCGAAAGTCATCGTCACCGGCAGGAGCTGGATTCTTCTTTGTGAAGAAAAAGGATGGATCCTTGCGGCCCTGCATTGACTATCGGGGTCTAAATCAGATCACGGTAAAAAACAGGTATCCATTACCTCTTATTTCAGAGCTGTTTGATAGTCTCCGAGGGGCCAAGATCTTCACCAAATTGGACCTCAGAGGGGTCTACAACCTGATCCGAGTCAGAGAGGGGGACGAATGGAAAACAGCCTTCAACACCCGTGACGGCCAATATGAATACCTGGTAATGCCATTCGGCCTAAGCAATGCACCTGCGGTCTTTCAGGAATTTGTTAATGACATTTTCAGGGACTTGCTCTATACTTGTGTCGTGGTTTACCTGGACGATATTTTGATTTTCTCTGCTGACTTGACGTCACACCGGAGGCAAGTACGCCTGGTCTTACAAAGACTGAGAGAGAACAGGCTATATGCCAAATATGAGAAATGCCTCTTTGAGCAGTCTTCTTTGCCTTTCCTTGGGTACATTGCATCTTCCACAGGATTAAAGATGGATCCGGAGAAGTTGTCTGCAGTTCTCAACTGGCCTCGTTCGTCTGGGCTAAAAGCCATACAAAGGTTCCTAGGGTTCGCCAATTACTGCCGGCAATTTATTCCACACTTTTCCACCCGAGTGGCTCCAATCACAGCCTTAAACCGGAAAGGTGTAAACTCTAAGGAATGGTCCTCTGAGGCAGAAGAGGCCTTTGTTTCTCTCAAAAAAGCCTTTGCTAATCATATTCACCGACCATAAAAACCTTGCCTATCTCCAATCTGCTTTAAGACTGAATCCCAGTCAGGCCCGTTGGGCATTATTTTTTGCCCGTTTCAATTTTGTACTTCATTTCCATCCAGCTGACAAGAACATCAAGGCAGACGCACTCTCTAGAGCCTTCTTGCCTCCTGAACTGGAGGAAGAACCTCAGCACATTATTGAACCTTCTAAGTTAGTCTCTGTTGCCTCCACTGATCTGGCCCGGCTTCCTCCTGGGAAGACTTTTGTGTCCGCTTCTGATCGTAGTCGTGTTCTGCGCTGGGGTCATTCTTCTAAGTTGGCTGGCCATGCTGGTCAGAGAAAGACGCAGCAACTCATCTCCCGTTATTACTGGTGGCCTACCATGGGCAAGGATATCCAGGAGTTCGTCGCAGCCTGTCCTTCATGTGCCCGTAACAAAACTGTTAAACATCTACCAGCCGGCAGGCTTCTGCCTCTTCCAATTCCGTCCGCTCTCTGGCAGCACATCGCGATGGATTTCATCACGGATCTTCCCATTTCTTCTGGCTGCTCAGTGGTGTGGGTTGTGGTGGATCGCTTCTCTAAAATGGCCCACTTCGTTCCGCTATCTGGCCTCCCGTCTGCTCCAGAACTGGCCGCTCACTTCATTCAGCACATCTTCCGTCTACATGGATTTCCTCTCCACATCGTGTCCGACAGGGGCGTCCAGTTCACCTCTAAGTTCTGGAGAGGACTCTGTAAAATGGTAAAAATTGAACTAGATTTTTCTTCTGCATATCATCCCCAGTCTAATGGGCAAGTGGAGAGGATCAATCAAATCCTGGCTGGATACCTGCGTCACTTCGTCAACGCTCATCATAATGACTGGGTAGAATTACTGCCCTGGGCGGAATTCTCCTACAACAACCAAGTAAGTGAATCTTCTGGAAAGTCTCCCTTTCAGATTGTGTTTGGACTGCAACCCGGAATTCCTCTTCCTGTCTCGGGATTGTTTGATGTTCCGGCAGTCGATACCTTGTCTAAGAATTTCTCGGACATTTGGAGAGAGACCAGGTCGGCTTTGGAGAAAGCTTCTCAACGTATGACAACGCATGCGGACAAAAGACGTTTGGAGGCTCCCATCTTTCGTCCAGGAGACAAGGTATGGCTCTCCTCCAAGTACATCCGTCTGAAGTTACCATCGTACAAATTGGGTCCCTGTTTCATTGGTCCCTTTGAAGTCTTGAGACAAATCAACCCGGTCTCTTATAAACTGAAATTGCCTAATTCTCCACGAGTACCTAACTCCTTTCATGTTTCCCTCCTCAAACCAGTAGTGTTGAGCTCCTTCTTTAAGGACCCGGGTACCACTCCTGATCCGGTCTCTGAGGATGATGTTTTTGAGGTAAAACATATCTTGGCCTCTAAGAGAGTAAGAGGTAGGATCTATTACCTGGTGGACTGGAAAGGTTTTGGTCCTGAGGAGAGGTCTTGGGAGCCTAAAGAGAACATCCAGGCTCCTCTTCTTCTTAAAAGATTTCACGCAGGCTTGAAAAAGAGGGGGAGTAAAGAGGGGGATACTGTTACACTCAGTCCCAGCGCTGGCTCTGCACTCCGTTCTGCTCACTCACCTGTTCCTCTAGCTGTCCCTCTGCAGCAGTCTGCGCGCGGGCTGGGGTCTCCTGTCCCATCTGCTCTTCGGCGTCCTGTGTCCTCCTCCACTTCCTGGCACGCTGCTGGCAGGCCTCCAGATAGACTGCTTAGGACGCGAGGCCGCGCCCACCGTCTCTCTTAAAGGGGCAGCGTGCATTTTTTGAAATAGCTAATTAACCAATGGCTGCGCACTCAGTACTATATCTGGTCACTCCACCATTAGGGGAGTGCCGGAGCAACGTGTTCTATCATTGCTACATCCGATTCTGTTCCTGATCTGTCTGCGCTGCGTCTGCAGTCTCTGTGCTTCGCTTACACTGTTTGTCTCCTCAGAGCATTGCTAACCTGTATCTGGCTAACCTGGACAATCTCGGCTATTACTGGCGCAAGTGTCATCCCGTTCCGCCATCAGCCATCCGTACCCGTGGACCGTGACAAGGTCACTGAAGCCATCCTACTACCATCCGTTCTGGACCAGGACCTTACCCTTCTCCGTCAAGAACCCTCCACGGACTCTGTAAATACCTGTTACCCTTTTGGTCCCTCTGGGACAGCTGCCACGTGTCCGGGGTCTAACTGGAGGTAGCACCTGTGTCCTCCGGGTATTCCATTCTGGTCCTGTTCGAGGGGCCTTACTACGGGTACCCAGGGCTCACTAGTTACGCCCCCTTCGGAGCCCCCCGGACCGCGGTCTCGAGGTTCCACATTAAAAAATAAAAACGAATGTGAACTTCACCACCTCTGCCTCCGCTTCCATTCGTTACATGATGCCAAGCACCAGCCTCCTTTTAAAGTGTCCAGTGGTGTCATTCTTATTTAATCATGACAGATTGATCTCCAGCCATGTCCTCATCAACACCCACACCTGTGTTAATGGATCAATCACTGAAAAGAGGTTAGCTGGTCCTTTTAAGGCAAGGCTGCAATGATGTTGAAATGTGTTTTGGGGGATAAAGTTCATTTTCTAGCCAAATATTGACTTTGCAAGTAATTGCTGTTAAGCTGATCACTCTTTATAACATTCTGGAGTATATGCAAATTGCCATTAGAAAAAGTGAAGCAGTAGACTTTGTAAAAATTAATATTTGTGTAATTCTCAAAACTTTTGTCCATGACTCTAGATGGCGATGTTGTGTAATGTTTCCTTCTGTTTAATGTATTGTATAAGAAATAGTCTTACTTGTAGTTTCACTTTCATTTTGCTCCTGTTTCCTGATGCAATGCATTGCTGAAATGACTGTGCATTCTTCTTTTACCTCATGTTTTACAATTAAAAGCTTGTTATCCCTTGCAGCCTGCTCTGTGAAGTTTTCTACTGCAAAAGTGTGGATTCAGAAGCTGTGCAACAGGTTATGGGCCCAGGCACCCAGACACCCAGACATCCAGACACCAGATAATCCAGACACCACAGATCCCAAGCACCAAGAATACCAGATACCCAGGACACTGGAACTCTCAGCAGGACCCTGGTGAATGCAGAAAAATTATTCAGTGCAAATCTCTCCAAACAAGTAAGATAAGTTAAAAATGACAAGTAGCACAGAGCTAAAACTCACAGTAGCTAAACTGAATGATGAGAACTATCAGCTATGGAAGTTCAAAGTAGAGATATTATTGTCTAAAGATGATTTATGGGAAGTAATCACTACAGATAGACCTGATCAGGATAATCAGACATGGGATAAGAAATAGACAAGCAAGAGCCACCATTAGCTTATTAGTGGATGATGCTCAATCAATATTTATAAGAAATGAAGAAACAGCGAAAGAAATGTGGGAAGAATTAAGAAAGCTATATGAGAGAACCAGCTTAAATCACAAATTATTTTTATTAAGAAAGCTTTACAGTATGAGACTAAGTGCAGACAGTGACATGCAGAAGCATATATTCTCAATGATGGAAGTGATATCACAGCTAAGATCTATTGGTGAAGATATTAAGGAAAGTCATATAGCAGCTATATTGTTGTGCAGTTTACCAGATTCGTATACAGCTTTAATAAATGCACTAGAGACAAGACCAGAAACTGACATTACATTATATTTTGTGAAAACAAGACTAATAGATGAATATCAGAGAAGAAAAGAACAAAGCAATGATTCTTCTACTGAAAAGGACAGTGAAAAACGCTCAAAGCTACAGAATTTAAAAAACCCTATAATAAAGAGACAAGAGAATGCTTCAGATGTAAGAAAAAAGGTCAAGTGACAAGAATTTCTTTACTGATCTTGATTTAGATAAGAAAGAAGCCATATATCTTGCAGATGGAAGCAAAATAACCGCAGAAGGTATCAGACAAGGTATGCTAAATTGTTCAAACAAGTTCGGACAAGATTCAAAGATACTTGTACAGGATGTGTTGTATGTTCCAAAATTGGAAGGCGGATTATTATCTGTGAAACGTTTAACAGCAAAAGCACTTACAGTAAAATTCAAAGATATTTAATGTGCAATTATTGCAGGAAACAAGATGATAACCAAAGTCAAGGCAGATGAACAATTATATCATTTTGACAAACCAAAGGAACAGCTGAAGGTATGTACACATGATCACCACAACTGTATTCACATGTGGCATAGACATCTAGGACATAGACACCCGGACAGTATAAGGGAACTACAGAGAAAAGAATTGACAAAAGATTTAAAGATATCAGATTGCTCAATTACCACAATTACCACAAGATGTGAATGTTGTATAAAATCCAAAGCCACAAGGATATCTATTCCAAAAGAAAGTGAGATGAAAAGCGAAAAACCACTTGATTTAGTGCATACTGACATATGTGGACCCATGAAAGTGACTGCATCAGAGGCAATAGATACATGTTGACTTTTATAGACGACTACTCAAGATACACAGTCACATACTTAATTAAGAACAAAAGTGAAATTTTTGATAAACTTGTAGACTATGTAACAAGATCAAGTTACAAATTTCAAAGGAAGCCAATTGTCATCAGAAGTGATAATGGAGGTGAATTTACAGGTCACAGAATAGAAGACTACTTAAGACAAAAAGTAATAGAACATCATAAAACTGTTCCATACATACCTGAACAAAATGGAGTAGCAGAAAGGAAAAACAGAACTCTAACAGATGATGATGAGATGTATGCTGACAGATTCTAAACTACCAGAGAAATATTGGGGTGAGGCAGCAATGGCAGCGACATATCTACAGAACCGACTTTTTTCCAGAAAACTGAAGAAAACTCCATATGAACTGTGGCAAGGTATGAAACCAAGTGTTAATCATTTAAAAGTATTTGGATGTCAAGTTTTTATATTCATTCCAACAGAAAAACGTTCCAAACTTCAAAACTGATCCATCGAAGGAATATTCGTTGGATATAGTGAAAACTACAAAGGATATAGAATCTTAGATCCCAAAACAGACTGAGTTACAGTGAGTAACAGTGTGACATTCATTGAAGATTTAAATGAAGACATTATGATTAGAGATGAGCTTATTGCAATATCGGAAATTGGCCCGATATTTGCTATATCGGAATTCTGATTTCCGATTCCGATATTTTTTTCACATCGGAAATCGGAAATCCCATAATCCTTCAGCCTCTGAGCGCTCCGTGGAGCCAATCAGGAGCTGAAGAATTGCTGACAACATTGTGTAAGTCCCCTAAGCTTGGTAGGAGGCGTCCAAACTTGCTAGCTAGGGGCTGCGCTGTGATTGGCTGGCTGGATGGTGTGATCAGGCAGTATAAAAGGCTGCGCCTGCCATTTTAGCCTCACTCTACTGTGAAAGCAGATAGGGATAGGTTGCTGTTGGAGATAGGGAGAGATCTCGAAACTAATAGTGAAATTGCCTTTCTGAATCCATCAATAGAGATGAAGGCAGGGAGTAAGAGACGTCCCCGTGGCAGCCACGGAAGAGGTGCATCAGCAGCTAGACATGGTGCACATCCAGAGCAAGCAGCAGGCCCAAGTCACTCAGCAACTACTTTCACCCGGCAGCAGTCATTTATGCGCTGCTTGTTAGGAGCACAGGGCCATAGGCTGATAAGAGAGGATCAAGTAGAAACCGTTGTTGGTTGGATGGCAGCTGAGGCATCCACCTCAATGAGCGCAGCATCCTCTCAGGACCTCTCCACCACATCGGGTCAGGTCACTGAAGAGCAGCACCCATCTGCTTCTTCATCGCCCACTAAATTGCCCAGACATCGACAGCCAGACAAGCATTCCTGCAGCTGAAGAAGAGGTAGTGTGCACAGATGTGCAACCACTGTGTGCGTCTGAGGAAGAAGTGGAGGGTGGGCCAGTGCCCACAGTGACAAGACCCCAGTCAGCAGATGATGATGAAACTCAGCTGCCAGTTTCTGCTGATGAAAGTGTATTGGGTGACGAGGTCCTTGACCCATCATGGCATGCTGAGGGGCACCAAGCAAGTAGGGATAGCTCAGAGGAAGAGCTTGCAGGTGTGGCGCAGCGTGGCCGTCCACGTGGGAGAGAAAGAGGGAAAAATTTGTTGTCTGCTCCCTCAACTTCAGCACCCGTTAGGAGCAGGGCTCTTTTAAAGAGCACAAGGGGTGCGTACAAGAGTTGTGGTGCATGGGCCTTTTTCGACCAAGTTGCAGATGACGTTACAGTACTCAGATGCAAGCTTTGTCGACAAACTGTGCGGAGACGAAAGAACGTCAGCAACCTTAATACCACCAATATGTTGACGCATGTCAGGAAGAGGCACCCTGTGGAGTGGTAGCATCACACCCAAGATGATTCACCACCTGAAGCTGGTCCCCCACCTTCCATCTCTTCAGACACCTCTTCCTCCAGCTTGCAAACAGCTGCTCCCGCTTCCTCGCCAGAATGCCAGGGTGCATCTGCAGGCAGGGTTGCACGGCGGCACACTGTCTGTACTTCGTCAGCATCGGCATCCCAATCGCTGGCATCCTCACACTCCCAATCCAGTGTGCAGCCATCTGTCACACAGGTGTGGGAGAAAAGGCGCCCGTACTTAGCAAACCACCCACGAACACAGGGCATGAATTCTCGCATTGCCAAACTGCTTGCAGTGAAAATGCTACCATTCTGGCTGGTGAGCAAGCCAGCATTTATCGATATGTTGGGTGTTATGTTTAGGTAGCTGAGGAGAAAAATCAAAAAACGGCAATACACCAGAGAGGCTGGAACCTATTGGATTACAGTAACCTGAACTAACCACACAACAAGAGGTAGCTGTGGAGCATTCCTACGTTGATCCTAGATGCCTCGTCACAGCCTGAGAGATAACTACACCTAAAGGCAGAAAGAGGAAAGCTATGACCAGCCAACGCGGAACAATGAATCTCAGACATCACACTCTTCTTCCACTGGTCTGGGACAAACAATTTCCCAATAGGGCAGCGTTCAGGTTTATCCTCCTGGCACCCTTCCAGAGCCAGTCTCAAATTGGGCGAGATGGCGGAAAGAACTACACCTTCTTTCAAAATAAGAGTTGGATCAGATAACTCAGGAGAGTCAGCAAAGAAACTCCTCAAGAGGGCATCCGCCTTAACATTCTTAGTGCCAGGAAGAAAAGAAACCACAAAATTAAAATGTGTGAAAAACAAGGCCCACCTGACCTGTCTAGGATTAAGTCGCTTGACTGATTCGAGATAAACCAGGTTCTTATGGTCCGTGAGGACCACCACCTGATGTTTGGCTCCTTCCAGCCAATGTCTCCACTCTTCAAAGGCCCACTTCATGGCCAATAACTCCCGATTACCCACGTCATAATTACGTTCAGTTGGAGAAAATTTTCGAGAGAAAAAGGCACAAGGGTTACTCTTAGAGGTCTCTGGATCCCTTTGGGACAAAACGGCACCTGCCCCAATCTCAGAAGCATCAACCTCCACCTGAAATGGTAGAGAAACATAAGGCTGCCGTAGAACAGGAGCAGAAGTGAATCTCTGCTTAAGTTCCTGAAACGCAGAAACTGCCTCAGGGGGCCAATTCACCACATCAGAACCCTTTTTGGTCAAATCAGTCAATCGTTTACAATACCGTAGAAATTACCAATAAAAATTGGCAAAACCCAAAAATCTCTGAAGAGCCTTTAATGAAGTAGGTTGGACCCAATCACAGATGGCCTGAACCTTGACCGGGTCCATTTCAATAACAGACGGAGACAAAATGAATCCCAGAAATGAGACCTTCTGTACGCCAAAAAGACACTTAGATCACTTCACATACAGTGCATTCTCTCTAAAAATCTGGAACACAGTCCGAACATGTTTCACATGAGAGTCCCAGTCATTGGAAAAAATCAAGATATCATCCAAATAAACAATCATAAATTTATCCACAAAATCCCTGAAAATATCATTCATGAAGGATTGGAAGACGGAAGGAGAATTAGTGAGCCCAAAGGGCATCACTAGGTACTCAAAATGCCCCTCTGGGGTATTAAACGCCGTCTTCCATTCATCCCCGTGCTTAATGCGAATAAGGTTATACGCCCCCATGAGGTCAAGCTTGGTAAACCAACTAGCACTTTTCACTCTGGAAAACAGGTCAGAAATCAAGGGTAAAGGATATTGATACTTCACAGTGATCTTATTCAAGAGGCGATAATCAATACACGGCCTCAATGAATCATCCTTTTTGGCCACAAAGAATAAAACGGCGCCCAAGGGTGAAGAGGATGGTCTGATATGACCCTTCTCCAATGACTCCTTGATATAAGATCGCATAGCATCGTGTTCAGGTACAGACAAGTTAAAAAGGCGACCTTTAGGAAATTTACCACCAGGTATTAATTCAATAGTGCAATCATAGCTCCTGAGCGGGCAAGGATGAGGATTTACTTTCACTAAACACATCCGAAAAATCAGTCAAAAAGTCAGGAACATCCTGAGACTGGGGAGAGGCAGAAAAAACAGGAGTGTCAGCATTAACACATTGGCAGCCCCAACTGGTCACAGACACAGATTTCCAATCCAAAACAGGATTATGAGACTGTAACCAAGGGAAACCTAGTACAATAATGTCATGCAGATTATGCTGCACCAGAAATTTGCAACTCTCCTGATGATCTGGTTCAACCCTCATTATCACCTGAGTAGAAAACTGGGTTTATTCTCCGCCAAAGGGGTAGAATCAATGCCCATTAGGGGAATAGACTTCCGCAGGGGTATCATGGGAAACCCACAACGTTTGGCAAAGTCAAAATCCATCAGGTTAATAGCTGCTCCTGAATCAACAAAAGCCTGAGCAGAAAATGTGGACAGGGAGCAAATCAGGGTAACAGTCAACAGAAGTTTAGTCTGAACACTACCCAAGACAACTGAGCATGCAAAACGTCTTCCCCGCTTAGGGCAGACTGAAATAGCATGAGAGGCGTCACCACAGTAGAAACATAACCCATTGCGCTTTTGAAACTCATGACGCTGTGCCCCAGAAGTCACTTCATCACACTGCATGGGCTCAGAAGCTGTCTCACAAGGCAACACTATCTCACGTCTACCTCTGCGCTCCCGCAAACATCTGTCAATTTGAATAGCCAATGACAATCATTGAGACCAGAGGGAGCAGGGAATCCCACCATAACAACCTTTACATTCTCTGACAGCCCCTTCCGAAAAAGGGCTGCCAAAGCATCATCATTCCATTTGGTCAGGACTGCCCACTTTCGGAAATTCTGACAGTACAACTCAGCGTCTTCAAGACCCTGATTTAATGCCAACAAGGTTTTTTCAGCTTGATCAGTGACATTAGGTTCATCGTACTATAACCCCAGAGTCAGAAAAAATCCATCAGTATCATTCAAAACAGGATCCCCAGGTGTCAGGGAAAAAAAGCCCATTCATGAGGGTCGCCAAGCAGGAGAGAGATGACAATTTGAACCTGCTGTGTTGCGTTCCCTGAGGACTTAGGCTTTAAGGCAAAAAACAACTTACAGTTATTTTTGAAATTCAGAAATTTAGCCCGATCCCCCAAAAACAAATCTGGCATGGGAATCCTAGGTTCCACTACCAGCAACCCAGCTAGATAGGTAGCAATACTCCGAACCTCAGTGGCAAGCTGATCCACACGGCCAGACAACTGTGCAAGCTCCATTGAGAGAGAAAAAAAAATCCTCCTCAGCACCCAGTGAAAAAGAGGAAAAAATGCCACAAACAGGAAAAAAAATCTCTGACAACTCTGACAACTTTTTTTTTCTTTCCACACTATTTTTCCCTTCTTTGAGTACCATATAATTTTCAGTCAGGCCGGTGATACTGTTATGTTTAGGTAGCTGAGGAGAAAAAGCAAAAAACGGCAATATACCAGAGAGGCTGGAACCTATTGGATTACAGTAACCTGAACTAACCACACAACTAGAGGTAGCTGTGGAGCGTTCCTACGTTGATCCTAGATGCCTCGTCACAGCCTGAGAGATAAGTACACCTAAAGGCAGAAAGAGGAAAGCTATCTGCCCCGGAGCAGATACCCAAAGAAAATAGGAAGCAACCAAACATGTAATGGCGGTTAGACAAGAAGAAGCACGGACACAGACAGAAAATAGAATAAGCAAACGCTGGGGCCCAATCTGTCTAGACAGAAAAGTACAGGAAAGGATTCTTACTGCAATCAAAAAAAAACCCTTAAAAATATCAACTCTTCTGATTGCAAAAACACCTGAGATCACACGATCTCCACCACCTAAATCAGATCTCTGGTGTAACAAAACTAAGCCGCAGCCACTGAAAAAACAGGAAAAAGCAAATGAACAAATAACAGTGGCTACAGATAAACTGAGAGGAGCGCAGGCCCCAGGAGGGGACCTGGCTGACCTCCACAAAAGTGCAGAGAACTATTCAAAAAGCAAGCACAAAAAAAAAAGCAAAAAATATCTTATCTGAAAGCAGAAGATGCAGACAAGACTCAGCAAGCTTCCAAATGAACCAGGAATCACAACTGAGACAAGAACAATTGATCACCGGCTACCATCATAGGAGGGAACCTCCCTTATATCAGACCAGTCAGCGATCCCAGATTGCCATTCCTCTCTGAAAGGTTCAGTACTGTCTGTAACCACCAGAGGGAGCCTCTGCTCAGAAACCATCTCTAGCACATTCATAACAGTTGGGGTTTGCAATCCCACAATACAGCGTTCCCAGCCGCTTCTGCTTCAGCAGGCAAGCCGTCCCCGCCCTGCAACAGCATGTGGAGCGTAAAATTAAGCATACGCTACAAAATGCAGTTAGTAGCAAGGTCCACCTGACCACATGGGAGTGGACCAGTCTGCTTGGCCAGGGACGCTACATTTCCATTACCGCCCTTTGGGTAAATGTAGTTGAGCCTGGAACTGAAGTAGACAGTGCAAGTGTGCAGGTCCTGCCAACTCCACGGATTGCAGGCCTCTCCTCTGTACAAATTGACTCCTCCTCATACTCCTCGTGAGACTCGCCTGCACCCAGACGTACCACAACAACCGATTTCAGCACTGCATCGGCAAAACATCAACAGGTCGTGTTGAAATTGGTTTATCTGGGTAATGTTAGCCACACCGCAACTGAGCTGTGGAACACGCTCAAGGAGCAGAGCGACATGTGGCTTGCGCCGCTCAACCTCCAGCCAGGTATGGTGGTGTGTGACAACGGCCAAAACCTGGTCGCGGCTCTGGGCCTAGGTGGTCTGACTCACATTCCATGTCTTGCCCATGTCCTAAACTTGGTGGTGCAGAGTTTCCTTAGGAACTATCCTGACCTTGAGGAGCTGCTGCACAAAGTCAGATACGAGTGCTCTCATTTGCAGCGTTCAAGCATGGCTGCATCGCGCCTTTCAGCCATGCAGTGCAGATTGGGCCTGCCCAAGCACCGCATCATTGTTGACCTCCCCACCAGGTGGAATTCGTCTTTGCATATGCTGCGGAGGTTGTGTGAGCAGCAACCTGCAATTATGGAGTTGCAGCTGCAGCAGGCGCAAAGTAGGCAACACACATCTCAGCCCTCCCACTTTACAACCACAGAATGGGCAAACATGAAGGACATAAGCACCATTTTGAAGTGCTTCGAGGACTCCACTCTGATGGTGAGCGCGGATGCTGCCCTACTCAGCCTGACTATTCCCCTTATATGTCTCATAGAATCATCACTTAAAGGACTAAGGGATGAGGTTTCTCAGGAGGAGGAGGAGTATGATGAGACACTTGCACCAACCAGGCAATCTTCATCGGCCCGGTTGGTACAAAGCTCTGTGGGTGCCTCACAAAGGTCCAGGCAGGACACAGCAAGTGAGGAGGATGAGGAGGACTATGAGGATGAGCTAAAGGAGGAAAGTACACAGCGCTTTACTATAGGAAGGAGGAAACAAAGAGTCAATGGTGACGAGAATCCATAATGCAAAAGGTAAATATTTATTTAAACATATCAAAAAGTGACACAAGAATATATGAACAATGAAAACACATTAAAAGGACAGGTGCGAATACAAGGGGAGAGATCTCCCAGCAGTAAGGCAAAGATACATTTGTGGCAGAGATGATAGTATAATACATTAAAGCTCATAACACATAAAGTGTCTCCCCCACAAAGAAGGTATGAAAATAACAGAGCTACACATAGTATTGCCACATAAAATAGAGCATGCTTTTCACAAAACAGTGTGCATGGGTAAAAAACGCCAGTAGAGATAAGTACAATGCTGGTCGGTCTGTCACAAGAGCATGCTCACCAGATAAAGTATAAAGCCACACTGGGAGAAGTCACCCCCAAAGGAGATGCGACCCCAACGCACGTTTCGTGGCACGCCTGCCACTTTCTCAAGGGAGCAACCTGCAATTATGGAGTTGCAGCTGCAGCAGGCGCAAAGTAGGCAACACACATCTCAGCCCTCCCACTTTACAACCACAGAATGGGCAAACATGAAGGACATAAGCACCATTTTGAAGTGCTTCGAGGACTCCACTCTGATGGTGAGCGCGGATGCTGCCCTACTCAGCCTGACTATTCCCCTTATATGTCTCATAGAATCATCACTTAAAGGACTAAGGGATGAGGATTTCTCAGGGAGAAAGTGGTAGGCGTGCCACGAAACGTGCGTTGGGGTCGCATCTCCTTTGGGGTGACTTCTCCCAGTGTGGCTTTATACTTTATCTGGTGAGCATGCTCTTGTGACAGACCGACCAGCATTGTACTTATCTCTACTGGCGTTTTTTTACCCATGCACACTGTTTTGTGAAAAGCATGCTCTATTTTATGTGGCAATACTATGTGTAGCTCTGTTATTTTCATACCTTCTTTGTGGGGGAGACACTTTATGTGTTATGAGCTTTAATGTATTATACTATCATCTCTGCCACAAATGTATCTTTGCCTTACTGCTGGGAGATCTCTCCCCTTGTATTCGCACCTGTCCTTTTAATGTGTTTTCATTGTTCATATATTCTTGTGTCACTTTTTGATATGTTTAAATAAATATTTACCTTTTGCATTATGGATTCTCGTCACCAGTGACTCTTTGTTTCCTCCTTCCTATTGTATTTATATGAGTAGTGATTTGGTCACACGTATTTGTGTGACCCACTGTTTCTGATATACCCATGCAGCTGTATCTCTTCATACAGCGCTTTACTAGTAGTTACCAGTAGAGTTGAGCATTCCGATACCGCAAGTATCGGGTATCGGCCGATATTCGCTGTATCGGAATTCCGATACTTAGTTCCGATATTTTTCCTATATCGTATACCGGAATCGGAAGTTCCCATAATTCTTTGAGAGGCAGTGTGATTTTAGTCAGCCAATGAGGAATCCTACGAAGTGTGGGCACATCATGTAATGCTGCGGTCATCTTAACTAATGGCATGGCTGTGATTGGCTGCTGAAATGATGTCAGAATGCACTATAAAAGGCGCCGCCGCCATTTTAGCGTCACTCTGCTGTGAATTCAGATAGGGACAGAACGCTGCTCTGCTGACTCTGAGGGACAGTTAGAGATTGCGATTTTGTGTACTTTGCTTTAGGCAGGCTAGTTTACCAACCGCTGTGTAAAGCTTCCTTTTGCCTTGCAGTGTTGTTTTAACAGCTCTGTGCAAGGTGTGTGTGTGAGAGTGCAGGTGACGCTGCAGTTTGCTCTGCATCCAACGCTGTCTGTAGGCATCTGCACGTGTCACTCACAGACTCTTTTTTTTTTTCTTTAGTGTAATTCTAGCTGCTCCATTCAATAGAAATTATAGTGTGATGCGCTTCCATCCGTATACAATACATTGGTTGCAAACACTATAGAAGTACAGAAAGGAGCCTTTCACAGATAGTGAACAGTTGTGTTTCAGTGTTCACTGCAGTCTGTGAGGTATTTTTTTTTTTTTTTTAAATGCAGATCACGCTCCAGTTACTTCTTCAACTAATGCTGCGTGTACTCTGCTGAGTGTCTGTCACTGGCTCATCCTTGTCATTTTTCTAAAATTGGTGCTGCTTTATTCTATTTTCAATTTACTAAAATCTATTAGTGTGACGCTCTTCCATCAAAATACAATACATTGCTTGCAAACATAATACAAGTCCACAAAAAGGCCTTTCACAGCAAGTGAACAGTTGTGTTCACTGTTCACTCTAGTCTGAGGTTTAAATTTTTGGTAGGAGTGTAGATCCTGCTCCACTTACTTCAACCACCGCTGCGTGTACTCTGCTGAGTGTCTGTCACTGGCTCATCATTGTCATTTTTCTAAAATTGGTGCTGCTTTATTCTATTTTCAATTTACTAAAATCTATTAGTGTGACGCTCTTCCATCAAAATACAATACATTGCTTGCAAACATAATAGAAGTCCACAAAAAGGCCTTTCACAGCAAGTGAACAGTTGTGTTCACTGTTCACTCTAGTCTGAGGTTTAAATTTTTGGTAGGAGTGTAGATCCCGCTCCACTTACTTCAACCACCGCTGCGTGTACTCTGCTGAGTGTCTGTCACTGGCTCATCCTTGTCATTTTTCTAAAATTGGTGCTGCTTTATTCTATTTTCAATTTACTAAAATCTATTAGTGTGACGCTATTCCATCAAAATACAATACATTGCTTGCAAACATAATAGAAGTCCACAAAAAGGCCTTTCACAGCAAGTGAACAGTTGTGTTCACTGTTCACTCTAGTCTGAGGTTTAAATTTTTGGTAGGAGTGTAGATCCCGCTCCACTTACTTCAACCACCGCTGCGTGTACTCTGCTGAGTGTCTGTCACTGGCTCATCCTTGTCTTTTTCTAAAATTGGTGCTGCTTTATTCTATTTTCAATTTACTAAAATCTATTAGTGTGACGCTCTTCCATCAAAATACAATACATTGCTTGCAAACATAATACAAGTCCACAAAAAGTCCTTTCACAGCAAGTGAACAGTTGTGTTCACTGTTCACTCTAGTCTGAGGTTTAAATTTTTGGTAGGAGTGTAGATCCCGCTCCACTTACTTCAACCACCACTGCGTGTACTCGGCTGAGTGTCTCTCACTGGCTCATCCTTGTCATTTTTCTAAAATTGGTGCTGCTTTATTCTATTTTCAATTTACTAAAATCTATTAGTGTGACGCTCTTCCATCAAAATACAATACATTGCTTGCAAACATAATAGAAGTCCACAAAAAGGCCTTTCACAGCAACTGAACAGTTGTGTTCACTGTTCACTCTAGTCTGAGGTTTAAATTTTGGTAGGAGTGTAGATCCCGCTCCACTTACTTCAACCACCGCTGCGTGTACTCTGCTGAGTGTCTGTCACTGGCTCATCCTTGTCATTTTTCTAAAATTGGTGCTGCTTTATTCTATTTTCAATTTACTAAAATCTATTAGTGTGACGCTCTTCCATCAAAATACAATACATTGCTTGCAAACATAATAGAAGTCCACAAAAAGGCCTTTCACAGCAAGTGAACAGTTGTGTTCACTGTTCACTCTAGTCTGAGGTTTAAATTTTTGGTAGGAGTGTAGATCCCGCTCCACTTACTTCAACCACCACTGCGTGTACTCTGCTGAGTGTCTCTCACTGGCTCATCCTTGTCATTTTTCTAAAATTGGTGCTGCTTTATTCTATTTTCAATTTACTAAAATCTATTAGTGTGACGCTCTTCCATCAAAATACAATACATTGCTTGCAAACATAATAGAAGTCCACAAAAAGGCCTTTCACAGCAACTGAACAGTTGTGTTCACTGTTCACTCTAGTCTGAGGTTTAAATTTTTGGTAGGAGTGTAGATCCCGCTCCACTTACTTCAACCACCGCTGCGTGTACTCTGCTGAGCGTGTCTCACTGCCTCATCCTTCACATTTTTCTCGAATTGGTGCTGCTACATTCTATTTCAAATAATTCAAATCTATTACTGTGACGTGCTTCCATCCGTATACAATACATTGGTTTCAAACACTATAGAAGTACACAAAGGAGCCTTTCACAGCTAGTGAACATGGGTTTTTAATTTTTAACTAAAATATGTATTTTTTCAAATGACACAAATATAAGTAATGTTGAAGAGGAATAGTCCTACATCCATTGTTTGCACAATATTACAGGTGTACATTACGTCCCAACAATGTATTATTATATTTACTTGTATGCTTTTTTTTAAAATCCAAGAACACAGAAGGATAACCTTCGCACTGCAGCTGTTGTCAAAGTTCAACCCACATTATGCACTTCCAACATTGCAGCATTTGAGGCATGATATGAGTTGGATTTGTCAAAGTTATGGAGTGAGAAGGTTCACCATCAGTACCCTATAGCATAAGTATGCTTTTGTGTTAGCATTTGTGTTAGACATGTGGATATCTGCCGTAATATGTCACAATTATTTAGTTACAGATTTGTTACCAACACTAATCATTGAATGGTTTTAAATGTGACGTTTGACTTGTTTACAGCTTAGAAATAAGGGTGTAGCCTGATATCTATGTGTAGCACTAGCCTCTTTAACATGTCATGTTTTTTTCAACATGTGTAGCTAGGTAGCAGTAATTTTTGCCGGACACACAGCAGGGGAACAGCAGGAGTTACTGAACCCCACAAACACATCATCGATTGTGTAAGGTTCTGTGTACATGTTCCTGAAACTCAGTTTGTTCGTCAGCCATTTTACTTTCTGTCTTGCTGCAGCTATCTTGCCCTCAGTCAAAATGGAGTTTCCAGCTTGCATGTTCCCGCCCTGATTCTCTCCTTTTGCTTCTTAAGCAGCCACAGCTGAGCAATCAGTGCTTCAGAATCTAGCCTGCAGTGAACCTGTGACCTGACTCCTAAAGCCTTGGACCTTGTACTCCAGCTATTCCTACTGAGGAACTCTGAAGCACTTGTGGACTCTTTAACCCTGCTCTTTGAAAGACCCACGTTTGCATGGACTTACGGTAACAGAGAAGAAGATCCTGAACCTGTTGTGGAGAGTGATTGCTGAGCTTAGATTACTCTGGCCTGCTGTGTCTCCTGCTTCTGTGTCTGCAAACTGTGTGACTATTTTTGCCAACTTGTATGAAGTAATACAAGACTTTCTATATCAAACCTGTTTCTCATGTATTTTCATCGCACCCAAGCACAAGACGCTATATGAACTGTACTACATACATTACAGATTGTTTTGATCTGTGCATCCAACACTTCTGAGCCCAGGGTCAAGGAGGGTGTAGCCAGAGGCCTAGTATGAGATGTATGAACTTTAATTTGAACTTTAATTTGGAGTTAGCAGCATTAATTTTTGTCAGACACACAGCAGGGGAACAGCAGGCGTTACTGAACCCCACTATCACTATAGCTTGTGTATTGGTCTGTGGACACGACACTTCTGAGCAGCAACTGGCAGTGTTGTAGCCCAGGGAGTATAGCTCAGGTGGTAGAAAGATGAACATAACAGGAGACATGGAAAACGTTGCCAACCAGTTAGTTAATCTGAAACCGGACAGGCAAATTCAGGCGAGATCCATGCCTAGTTCATTTTCAGAAAAGTAAGCCGTTCTACATTATCGGAGGATAGTCGCATGCAACGGTCTGTTAGTACACCACCTGCAGCAGTAAAGACGCGCTCCGATAATACACTGGCAGCAGGGCAAGCCAGCACCTCCAATGCATACTGGCTAAGCTCTGGCCATGTATCCAGCTTAGAGACACAAAACTTGAATGGGGAAGAGCCATCTGGGAGTACACTGAGAGGGCAAGACATGTAGTCTGTCACCATCTTACGGAAATGTTGCCTCCTGCTGACTGGAGCCATCTCGGATGGTGTAGACATTGGTGGCGCTGCCACAAAACTTCGCCACATTTGGAACATACTGTTCTTGCCCTGTGCAGAGGCGCTGCTTGTGCTCCCTCTTGTTGCAGAGCTGTCTCCACTGCCTCGACGCACAGAGCTGCTTTGTAAAGCAGTAGCAGCAGCAGTGCTCTCGGCTGGAATGGAGAACATTATGGATTGCACCAGTGTGTCTTGGTACTTCCGCATTTTACGCTCCCGTTCAACGGTGTGATGAGGCTTTGTAAGTTGTCCCGGTAGCGAGGGTCTAGGAGGGTGTACACCCAATAATCAGACGTGGTGTGAATGTGTTCGATGCGGCGGTCGTTTCTCAGGCACTGCAGCATGAAATCAACCATGTGCTACAGACTCCCAACTGGCCAAGAAACGTTGTCCCCTGCAAGAGGCGTCATCTCTGCCTGCTGTGCATCACCCCACCCTTGGTCTACATACTGACTAGAGCATTGTCTACCTCCCTCTGGAGCGATGTCTTCCTCCTCCATTGACTCCTCCTCATCCTCCTCACAAAGTCCTTCAAATACATAAAAATTTACAAAATTTAAAACTCAAAATTTAAAAACATTGTATCATAATTCTGTAACATCAGTTTATGGAAACACAATAGCATTACAAAAGAATAGACAAAAACTGTACATTATGTGCTTTGTAAATACATTAAAAGTTTGGAATGGTTATGAAAATATAGACAGCGACTCTGGAGGTTCAATTGTTGATACAGCATGGTACTTTGAAAGTCCTCCAGCCCTTTGTGAGGAACCACGTTGCGCTGACTGTCCAGACGGTGATGGAATTTGTGACTCCTCATCCTCCACCTCTTCCAAAACCTCATGCCTTAGTGCTTGCAGTGTTTTTTGAAGCAGGCAGATAAGGGGGACAGTCAGGCTGACTAGTGCATCATCTGCACTCGCCATCCGCGTTGACTCATCAAACGCACGCAAAACGTGGCAGATGTCCTTCATAGAGTCATTCGCCACTCATTACACTGGCTGCCCATTCATTATAGGATCCAATTCTAATTACTGGTTCTCACCAACAAAGCTCTCCACAGTTCAGCACCCCCCTACATCTCCTCCCTCATTTATATTTATCGGCCTAACCGACTGCTGCACTCTGCAAACGACCTTCGACTAACCTCTGCACTAATCCGTACCTCCCACTCCCAACTCCAAGACTTCTCCCGCGCTGCGCCAATCCTCTGGAATGCTCTACCCCAAGAAATTAGGACTATCCGCAATTTGGATGGTTTCAGGCGCTCCCTCAAAACACATTTGTTCACAGTGGCCTATCACATTCACTAATCAAAGTCATTCTATGTGTAAGTCTGTGTGTGTAGCCTATTACTATCTCCATGCATCCCTCACTCCCTTAAAATGGCTGGACCATCATTGTAAAAAACCATTGTATATAAACACCTGTACTTTGTAGCTCCCCCACCTCATTGTAGATTGTAAGTTTTCACCAGCAGGGCGGCTGATTTTGCTTTAATTATTGTATTGTTAACGTTGTTACTTATGACTTGTGTTTTGAAACTGTTAAACTGTAAAGCACTGCGGAATATTATGGCGCTATATAAATAAAGAATATTATTATTATTCTTATTATAGAGGCCCACTCAGTAGTGGTGAAGTGTGAACGGCGCAAATTGCGAGTTGATTGCGCCTGATGCAGCTGATACTCCATTACTGTTGGCTGCTGCTCACACAACTGCTCCAACATATGTAACGAGGAATTCCACCTGGTGGGTACGTCACATATGATGCGATGTCCATGAAGGCGAAATCTGCGTTGCAGAGCTGCAATCAGCGATCTGGCCATGCTGGAACGTCGCAAGTGAGCGCACTCTAGGCGGACCTTGTGCAGCAGTGCATCAAGATCCGGATAGTCCCTCAAAAAACTCTGCACGACCAAGTTGAGCACATATGACAGACATGGTATGTGAGTGAGGTTGCCAAGGCCCAGAGCTGCCACCAGATTTCGGCCTTTGTCACACACTACCAAGCCTGCCTGTAGATTCGCTTCCAAAAACCATACGTCGCTCTCCTGCTTTATGGCATTACAGAGCTCCTGCGCTGTGTGGCTAAGATTCCCCATGGAAATTAATTTCAGGACGGCCTGTTGACATTTGGACACGGCTGTGCTTATATCGGTCGCAACAGGTAAACGTTCACGAGTCCATGTGGAGGTAGACCGTGACGGCTCCTGCAGCAATGATTCTGAGGAACTGGAGTAGGAGGAGGAGTCAATGTGTACAGACTTGATTCCTGCAATCCTTGGAGTTGGCAGAACACGTACAGCGCCACTCGCAAGATCAGTACCCGGCTACACAACATTGACCCAATGGGCAGTGAGGGAAAGGTATTGTCCCTGGCCATGGGTGTTAGAACCCTCTTGTTAGGTTTTGTTTCAGTTTGCTGGTCACATGACCTTTTTTCCCTATTTAGTCTGGCTCCGCCCTTCTGGCTTTGCTTGACTTCATTGTATTATCTACTGTTAAGCTAGACGGGTGCTTAGGTGCCTTAATCTGTCAGTTTTGCTTGATGTTAGGATCGCAAAGTATTTATTTTTCTGTTTAATTATCCATGCTACAATTTATGTTAGGAGGTGTCCACCTTTTCTCCCAGTTCCTAGATCTTGTAGGATTACTCCCTCGCAACTATAGGTCTTCGTTCACACAGATGAGGACTTTAGCGTGTCTGGTCGCAGGATCAGGTTCCCCGTTACATCGTAGGGATTCAGCTTAGTTGTATTGTAGGGACAGAATTCCCTTCTTTCCTTACTGGTTGTAGCAGATCATAACAATGGGTACTGGTCCACACATCGGTGGTCAGGTGGACCTTGCTACTGAGGGCGTTTAGTAGCGCATGTTTAATTTTTCCCTCAACATGCTTTTGCAGACCAGGGACGGCTTGCCTGCTGAAATGAAATCGGCTTGGCACATTGTATTGTGGGACTGACAATGATATTCAGTTACGGAAACTGTCTGTCTCCACCAGCCTGAATGACAGCAATTCAAGGGACAGGAGTTTTGCAATGCCAGCATTCAGAGCCTGTGCTCGTGCATGGTTTGCGGAGTATGGCCGTCTTTTATCCCATGCCTGTGCTACCGATGGCTGTTTTGTGGCCTGGGAGTGTGAGGATGACAGGGAACTTGCTGCTGTGTGTGGAATAACAGTTTGTCTCTGGACAACAGTGGCCGAGGTTCTTCCATGGCGATCCTGTGAGGAAGCAGAACCAGCTGTGTGTGAGCTCGATGAAGAGGCTTCAACACAACCTGAAGATGTAGGTGCTGCTGTAGGTTGGCCTACATCTCCAGTGTGTCTTTGTAACTCAACTACGTGCTTTGTCCGCACATGTTTCCACATATTTGTGGTATTGAGGTGACTGACACTTTTAGCTATTTTTAATTTTTGATTACACAGCTTGCATTTGACATAGCAAATATCATGTGCAAGTGTGTGAAAAAAGGACCACGCAGTGCAAGTCCTGGGAGCGCACGTTTTGACTTTTGGAAGACAACTGCTCCGAACAGGTGCCAAACTGGAGGCTACAGGCAACCGAGTCTGCAGCCTAACTCTCCCTCCTGTTTGTACAGTTGGGGCAATGTCTTCCTCTGTCTTCCTTCTATCACTAACCACTTCTCTAGGCCTCTCCCAGCTTTCAACCAAAGTACTGGTTCTCAGCCACAAAGCTATCCACAGTGCAGCACCCCTCCTACATCTCCTCCCTCATTTCTATCGGCCTAACCGACTGCTGCGCTCTGCAAACGACTTTCGACTAACCTCTGCACTAATACGTACCTGCCACTCCCGACTCCAAGACTTCTCCCGCGCTACGTCAATCCTCTGGAATGCTGTACCCCAAGAAATTAGGACTATCCACAATTTGCATGGTTTCAGGCGCTTCCTCAAAACACATTTGTTCAGAGCGGCCTATCACATTCACTAATCAAAGTCATTCTATGTATTCTGTGTAAGTGTGTATGTGTGTGTGTGTCTCTAGCCCATTCACTATCTCCATCCCTCAGTCCCTTAAGATGGCTGAACCATCATTGTAAATGCACCATTGTATATAAACACCTATACTTTGTACCTCCCCCACCTCATTGTACATTGTAAGCTGTCACGAGCAGGGGCGACTTATTTAGCTTAAATTATTGTATTGTTAACGTTGTTACTTATGACTTGTGTTCTTAAACTGCAAAACTGTAAAGCGATGCGTAATATGATGGCGCTATATAAATTAATATTATTATTATTAGGATTCCTCCGAGCTGCTCCCACCACCTTCCTGTTCCTCACGCCATGTTGGGTCTTGGACCTCATCATCTCCACTACCCTCTTCCAACACCTGCTGTTGGGTGGTCTGGCCAGCACCATGCTCAACAGAAACTGGCACCTGAGTCTCATCATCATCAGATGCGTTCTGCGGTGTGCTGACCATCGGCACTGTCTCACCCGCCTCTCAGATTCAGAGAGACACAGCTGTTGCGCATCACTGCATACTCCCTCTTCTTCACATTACAGAATGCTGCTTGGCTGGGCCCCTGTTTGCAAGCCAATAGATTCTGAGAACAGAAGCAGACACTCAGCTGGCTCCTGTACAGAACTTTCTGACTGCCTGGGCAATTTGCCAGACGGTGAAGAGACAGATGGTTGCTCAACAGTGCTGTGGTCCTGAGAGGAGGTGGAAGCAATTGAAGTCGATGCATTGGCTGACATCCAACCAACAACGGCTTCAATTTGTTCTTCCCGCAGCAGGGGGGTACTCCGAGCTCCTACAAAAGTGCGCATAAAGGAACGCTCACGGGGAAAACTGGTGGATGCTGTGTCACTGGGGGCCGCAGCAGCCACAGAATCCCCATGTCCTCTCCCTGAAGAAACTCCACGGCCACGACCACGTGCCTTACTCCCTGCCTTCTTCATCTTGGTAGATTGATAAAGAAAGTCTGAAAAGTTATAAGGCCTAAGTGTGGTTATTCCGCAGAGACTGCAGTGAACACTGCACACAACTGTTCAGTAGGTGTGAAAGGCCCCTTTGTGTACTTCTATAGTGTTTGCAACCAATGTATTGTATACGGATGGAAGCGCGTCACACTAATAGATTTTATTTATTTGTAATAGAATGGAGCAGCAACAATTAGAGTAAAATTTCAAGGATGTGCCAGTGACACACGCTCAGCAGACTACAACCAGCAGTGTTGAAGAACTAACTGGAGCGTGATCTGCACTCCAAAAAGGAAAACCTCAGACTACAGTGAACACTGCACACAACTGTTCACTACCCAACGCGTCTCAGCAGGAAGGCAGTCTGTGCGTCAAATCAAAGGCGCAAGCATACATCCACGTACCCTGTTTATAAAGCTATATAAAAAAATTATGTAGTAGTGACGCACACTTTATTGAGGTACAGTATTACATCGCCATTCACCATCTGTGGCTATGCAGTCTCATCTATATATACCTTATCTATCCGTTGTCATGCTTGCAAGTCGACAGTCAGGCATAAATAGCAATTTTCACTATGCACTATGCACTTTTTAAAGGTTATGTTTGTTAATAAAAATGATTATTGCCACATATTATGAGTATTACATGATGGAAATTGTATAATTTTGTATAAACTGTTTAGTGACATTATTCAGCAAATGTAACATTTTAGTAATGTCACAGATAACTTGTAATGCTGATGATGTTTTGAAGTCAGACATTCATTGTCTATACAATAAAAATGGTGTACATACTGTTACTTATCCATCATTAATGGATTCAGATATGTACTTGTATGCTTTTATGTACAATCGTATAGCAGATTCCTTAACTAATTTATTTTGTGGTTTGCATTGCTGTTCAACATGTTAATGTATGTGTTTATGTTTGTCAATTCTTTATTTATCTAGATATTAGTTTAAATGAAATCATCATCTTATGGTAGTAAAGGTTATCTTTCTCTTGTTTGAAGTATAGACATTTAAAATTGACAGGTAACAAGGAAATTACTTGATCTAGTATTTAAACATCCTCCTTGACCCTGGGCTCCAACACCGCCAGTTGTTGCTCGGAAGTGCTGTTAGCACAGTCAACACTTGCTCCTGTGTTACTGGGGTTCAGTAATGTCAGCTGTTCCCCTGCTGTGTGTACGTCAAAAAGTCCTGCTGCCTCCACCCTGTTCTCTTCTCATCCCTGGGCTCCAACACCGCCAGTTGTTGCTCGGAAGTGCTGTTAGCAGTCAACACTTGCTCCTGTGTTACTGGGGTTCAGTAATGTCAGCTGTTCCCCTGCTGTGTGTACGTCAAAAAGTCCTGCTGCCTCCACCCTGTTCTCTTCTCATCCCTGGGCTCCAACACCGCCAGTTGTTGCTCGAAGTGCTGTTAGCACAGTCAACACTTGCTCCTGTGTTACTGGGGTTCAGTAATGTCAGCTGTTCCCCTGCTGTGTGTACGTCAAAAAGTCCTGCTGCCTCCACCCTGTTCTCTTCTCATCCCTGGGCTACAACAATGCCAGTTGTTGCTCGGAAGTGCTGTTAGCACAGTCAACACTTGCTCCTGTGTTACTGTGGTTCAGTAATGTCAGTTGGTCCTCGGTTGTGCCATTGGCTCTTTTCCTTCTGCTTCCCCTCCGGGTTCCAGTACCGTCAGCTGGTTCTCCGCAGTGCCTTTGGCCTCGGTGCCTCCATCTCGATATCCGAGTTCCAGCAACGTCTGCTGGTCCTTGGTAGTGCTTTGGAGCACAGGTACCTCCTGCTTAGTAACCGTGTCCCAGTAACGTCAGCTGGTCCTCGTTGTGCCATTGGCTCTTTTCCTTCTGCTGCCCCTCCGGGTTCCAGTACCGTCAGCTGGTTCTCCGCAGTGCCTTTGGCCTAGGTGCCTCCATCTCGGTATCCGAGTTCCAGCAACGTCTGCTGGTCCTTGGTAGTGCTTTGGAGCACAGGTACCTCCTGCTTAGTAACCGTGTCGCAGTAACGTCAGCTGGTCCTCGGTTGTGCCATTGGCTCTTTTCCTTCCGCTGCCCCTCCGGGTTCCAGCACAGTCAGCTGGTCCTCGTTACTTGCATTGGCTCTTGTACCTTCTGCTACATTTACAAATTGAAGATTTTTTAAATGTTTTTTTGGGTAATCACTCTGGATCTCCAACAATGAAGACGACGACCCTGATGACCACCCCGAAGAAGATGACGACCACAAGGACGACGAGCATCAAGCCAACCAGCCTAAACACCATCACAAAGAAGAAATAAAAGATTACCCAACAGGACTAAGAAGGTTAAGACAAACTACAAGATACAGAACAAGAGACTTAAGAACAATAAGCAGAAGATCAAAAAGCAGAAGAACATGAAGTATAAGACCAAAATGAAGAGCAAAATATATGCTCTAAATTATAAGCAGAAGAAGACTAAGCAGTGTATGGGGTGAGTCCGTTCCTCCTCGTTGTGCCCCTGGAAAATGCCTGCTGCTGCAGGCTAAACTGAACACGGACAAATACTGTTGTAATTTAAATCTTTTGTGACAGCAAGAACGGAAGGATGAAAAATTCATACTTTGACAGATTACAAGTACAGGAATCTCTGTCACAAATAAGAATATGATGAAGAAGATGAAGTACAATATGAAGAAGATTAATAGTTGAATAAGAAGAATATGAGTAATGTTAACAAAAAGATGAATAGCAAGAAGTTTAAGAAGAAGATAAAGAAGGTGAAGATGAAGAATAATTTGATGAAAAAGATGATGCTGCTGAAGATTATGAAGGAGAAAGTGTGTCAAAAGTTAAAAAGGTGAAGAGCATGAAAGTTGTGAAATATACATATTTGCCAAAATAGAAAAAACGTTAACAACATTGTCAATTTCTTCGTCAATCCGAACATCTTTAAAAAAAAAAAATATTTATGCTATTCCATTTGATTGGTTAAACATCTATGCCTTTAATGTCTCCTCAACCTTCCCCAATACATTCTACATTACTCTTTGTTGTTTTCCTTCATGTACAATTAACCAACAAGGCAAGAATGGGGTTTTTTTTAATTCCGATATTTTGCTCCCATAGACTTACATTGGATTTCCGGTATCGGTATCGGGTATCGCCAATATTTTTTGGGTATCGGCGATACCATTCCGATTCCGATACTTTTGGATATCGGAAAGTATCACTCAACTCTAGTTACCAGATAGAGCGTGGATGGGGTGATGCAGATCAGCCAGAGCACATTCCTCCAGCTGGTGACAGCGATGCATGGCCAGTTGGCAGCCTTCAGCACATGAGTGACTTCATGCTGTAGTGTATGAGAAAAGACCCACGTGTGGCTCGCATTCTCACACACAATGACTACTGGGTGGCCACCCTCTTAGATCCACGTTACCGGGACAGCCTTGAAAGCCTAATTACACTGTTGAACCGGGCGTGTAAAATGCAGGAGTACCAAGAAGCACTGGTTAATTCACTCATGTACTTTTTTCCACCACATATCATGATGCGCGTGCAGCAGGCATCACAGTGCATCCTGGGCCCAGCGGAATCCATTCAGAAGCCAGTAGCAGAAGCAGTACATCTGCTACTGACAGGTACAGTATACCCAACCTGTTCCAACGCTTTCTGAACCCGCAAACAGTTCGGGCACCATCAGCACAGACAGTGCAACCCCTAGGAGGCAACGTTTCCGTGACATGGTGGCACAATACCTCTTCACCCCTGTCAGTGGGGTTCAGGATGGATCTGCCCCTTCAAGTTTTGGGTCTCCAAGTTGGATACATGGCCTGAGCTTAGCCATATGCCTTGGAGGTCCTGGCTTGTCCTGGTGCCAGTGTGATTTCTGAACGCGTCTTTAGTGCAGCTGGCAATGTACTAACAGACCAACGTACCAGACTATCCGCTGCAAATGTGGACCGGCTTACATACCTAAAAATGAACCAGGCCTGGATTTCTGGTGACTTTTTGCTGCCCTGGGCAACAGTACACAGGTTACATGCATGGTTGGTAGCAGTATGCATGCTCTGTCATGTGCCTATGTTGCACACAGCGTAATCTGTTATGCCCATGCTCTGGCCTCTACTTGGTAGCACCTGGTTCTGTGACTGACTCTTTCACCTCATACTGTTTTCCATTGGCTCTAGTACCGCCAGCTAGTGCCCATTTCTGTGACTGCCACTTTCACAGCATGCTGTGTTTCTGGCTCTAGTACCGCCAGCTAGTGCCCATTTACGTGACTGCCACTTCACAGCATGCCGTGTTTCTGGGCTCTAGTACCGTCAGCTTGTGCCCATTTCCATGACTGCCACTTTCACAGTATGCTGTGTTTCTGGGCAACAGTACCGCTAGCTGTACCTCGTTAGACCAAAGTGGAAAAATAGACGACAGATGCCAAACACCAATAGGCAGAAGCACAAGAGGCGGGATCCAGCCACGCTGGCTGTTTCGTGGCAGTGAAGTGCAGACACAGGTGCCTCCCCCAAAGGGTAAACCTAGTTCCAGCATCGCCAGCTGGTTCTCGGGAGTGCCCAAGGGCATGGGTACCTCCTGCTCCAAACCGTGTTTTGACAACGCTCGCTCTAACCCTAACCCTTACCCTACTAACCATAAACCCTAACCCTACCCCAACTAATCCTAACCCAAAGAAAAAACACCGCTGTTAAGAGATGGCGACCAGTTTTCCTGCTACAGTTTTCGCTCTGTGCATTTTTCTAGCGATTTTTTTGCTCCTCTGCCTCTGCAATACTCCTTCCCCATTATCCTGAGGTGTTCCCCTCCATTTTATCCATTATATAGCACTGTAGTGGTCATTTTGTAATTCTGATTTTTTTCTCCCATTGACTTGCAAATTTATATCGGAAATCGGAAATTCCAAACAGATGGCACACCTGAAAGACATCGAGCAAGACTCTTAGCTAAAGGGTATTCTCAAAAATATAGAGAAGACTATGATGAAACATTTGCTCCTGTTGTCAAACACACTACAATAAGAACTTTACTTACAGTTGCAGCAGTGGAAAAGATGGAACTAAGACACTAGATGTAAAGTCAGCTTTTTTGAATGGAATTTAACAGAAGACTTTTACATGGAACAACCTCCAGGATTCAAAGATGAAAGAAATCCAAAAAAAAGTTTGTAAAACTACAGAAAAGCATATATGGTGTAAAGCAAGCAGCTAAAGTGTGGAATGACAAAATCAAGGAATACTAACAAATGAAAAATTTCAAAGAAGCAAAGCTGATCCATGCTTGTACACAAAAAGGCTGAGTAATAGATGGATTTATGTACTCATATATGTAGACGACATTTTGATTTTTTTTAAAAACAAGAAAGGGATAAAGAAAAACATTCAAAAAACCCTGAAACAACATTTTGAAATCAAAGACTTAGGAAATGTAAAACAGTACCTAGGAATACAGATAGAAAAGAAGAAGACGGAAGTTTCCTACTAATCAAAATCACATGATTCAAGACATAACAGAAAAATTTGGACTAAAGGATGCAAAAACAGTAAAGTCTCCAATGGAAACAATTATCTCAAAGAGATGAACATGAAGAAAATATGCTACCAAACAATGAAGAATACAGAACAGCAATAGGAAAACTATTTTATCTAGCGACTAGTGTTGAGCGATAAGATACCGCAAGTATCGGGTATCGGCCGATATAGCTCTATCGGCCTTTCGATACTTTGTTTCGATATTTTCCATATATCGTATACCGGAATCGGAAGTTCCCATAATTCTTTGAGAGGCAATGTGATTTTAGTCAGCCATGAGGAATCCTAAGAAGTGTGGGCACATCCTGTACTGCTGCGGTCATGTTAACTAATGGCATGGCTGTGATTGGATGCTGAAATGATGTCAGAATGCACTATAAAGGCGCCGCCGCCATTTTTAGCGTCATGTGCTGTGAATTCAGTAGGGACAGAACGCTGCTGTGCTGACTCTGAGGGACAGTTAGAGATTGCGATTTAGTGTAGTGTGCTTTAGGCAGGCTAGCACCAACCGCTGTGTAAAGCTTCCTTTTGCCTGCAGTGTTGTTTTAACAGCTCTGCAAGGTGTGTGTGAATGCAGGTGACGCTGCAGTTTGCTCTCATGCAACGCTGTCTGTAGGGATCTGCACGGTCACTCACAGACTCTTTTTTTTTTTCTTCAGTGTAATTCTTGCTGCTCCATGCAATTTAACTATTAGTGTGACGTGCTTCCATCCGTATCCAATACATTGGTTGCAAACACTATAGAAGTAGACAAAGGAGTAGCCTTTCACAGATTGTGAACAGTTGTGTTTCAGTGTTCACTTCAGTGTTTTTTTATTTTTTGATGCACATCACGCTCCAGTTACTTGTCAAGCACTGCTGCTTGTACTCTGCTGAGCGTGTCTCAGTGCCTCATCCTTTTCATTTCTCTCCAATTGGTTCTGCTCCATTTTCCCTTTAAAATAAATTATAATCTATTAGTGTGACGCGCTTCCATCCGTATCCAATTCATTGGTTGCAAACCATAAAGTAGACAAAGGAGTAGCCTTTCACAGATTGTGAACAGTTGTGTTTCAGTGTTCACTTCATCTGTGTTTTTTATTTTTGAGTGCACATCACGCTCCAGTTACTTGTTCAAGCACTGCTGCTTGTACTCTGCTGAGCGTGGGCTCAGTGCCTCATCCTTTTCATTTTTCTCCAATTGGTTCTGCTCCATTCCATTTAAAATAAATATAATCTATTATGTGACGCGCTTCCATCTGTATCCAATCATTGTTGCAAACACTATAGAAGTAACAAAGGAGTAGCCTTTCACAGATTGTGAACAGTTGTGTTTCAGTGTTCACTTCAGTCTGTGTTTTTTATTTTTGAGTGCACATCACGCTCCAGTTACTTGTTCAAGCACTGCTGCTTGTACCTGCTGAGCGTGTCTCAGTGCCTCATCCTTTTAATTTCTCTCCAATTGGTTCTGCTCCATTCCATTTAAAATAAATATAATCTATTAGTGTGACGCGCTTTCCATCCTATCCAAACATTGGTTGCAAACACTATAAAGTAGACAAAGGAGTACCTTTCACAGATTGTGAACAGTTGTGTTTCAGTGTTCACTTCAGTCTGTGTTTTTTTTATTTTTTGAGTGCAAATCACGCTCCAGTTACTTGTTCAAGCACTGCGGCTTGTACTCTGCTGAGCGTGTCTCAGTGCCTCATCCTTTTCATTTCTCTCCAATTGGTTCTGCTCCATTCCTTTAAAATAAATATAATCTATTAGTGTGACCCTTCCATCCGTATCCAATACATTGGTTGCAAACACTATAGAAGTAGACAAAGGAGTAGCTTTTCACAGATTGTGAACAGTTGTGTTTCAGGGCACTCAGTCTCTCGTAAAAACCACACTTAGGCCTAAATTTTCGACTTCTTTATCTCTACCAAATGAAAAAATCAGTGATAAGGCACTGGTCGGGCCTGAGTTTCAGCAGGGAAGGAGTGGGGGTTCTGGGCTGCTGCCCGCCCTCAGTGACACAGCATCCCCATTTATCCCCGGACGTTCCTTTTGCCACTTTGGAGAGCTCGGCGTGCTCCCCGCTGCGGGGAAAAACAAATGAAGCCTTGTTGTTGGATGGCACCAATGCATCAACTTCAATTCCTTCCCACCCCTCTCAGGAACACAACACTGTTGAGCAACCCTGTCTGTTCACCGCCTTCAAATTGGCCAGGCAAATCAAGAGTTCTTTACAGGAGCCACGATCTCTGCTTCGTTCCAGAATCGTTCCGCAAACACGGGCCAGGCAAGCAGCATCTCAATTTGAAGAAGAGGGAGTAGCAGTAATGCCAACACTGTGTCTCTCCAATCTAAAAAGGCGGTGACCAGTGCCGATGGACACCACCACCGCAGAACGCATCTCATGATGATGATGAACTCAGTGTCAGGTTTTGGGGACAGGTGCCCCAACCATCCAACACAGCGGTTTTTGGGAAAAGGGGGTAGTGGAGATGATGAATCCGAGACCCAACAGGCGTAGCAACAGGAAGGGGTGGGAGCACCTGAGGAAGAGATTGCCCACGGTAAAAAAGGAGGGAGAGGTAGGGCAGACCGCTTGCCTGTACCTCCATTTTGGGCACTGTTGGGAGCATTTTTCTTACAAATGCAAAATTGGCGCTCCCATGACTTCACTGCGTGGTCCTTTTTTGACAGACTTGTAGATGATATTTGCTATTTAAATGCAAGCTGTGTAAGCAAAAAGTTAAAAGAGGTAAAATATCATAACCTGAATACCACAAATTTTTGGGAAACATGAGGGACAAAGCACGTAGCTGGTTACAAAGACACACTGAGAGTAGCCAACCTAAACACACCTACACTTCAGTCGGTTGACCTCTACCTCCAGCTCACACACACCTGGTTTCGGCTTCCTCACAATCTCCATGGAAGAACCTGGGCACTGTTGTCCATAGACAAACTGTTATTCCACCCACAGCAGCAAGTTCCACAGTCATCGTCACACTCCCCCCAGACCACAAAACACCATCGGTCCACAGGCATTGGATAAAAAGCCTACTCGCAAACCATCCCGACACAGGCTCTGAACTGGCATTGCAAAACTCCTGTCCCTTGAAAGCGTCATTCAGGGGGGAGACTGACAGTTTCAGGAACTTAAGGCATTTGCATCCCACAATATAGTCCAAGCCGATTTATTTCAGCAGGCAACCCCCCCGCTCTGCAAAAATGCGAGGGAAACTTTAAAAACACCTACTAAACGCCGTCAGTACATCCCACCTGACCACCGATGCGGGGCCATACCCATGGCCAGGGATGAAACTTTCCCTCACGCCCATTGGGCAATGTTGTGGAGCCGGTAACAACTTGCCATGGCGCTGAACGGTTCTGCCAACCCAAGGATTGCAGGAATCCATCTTACACATTGATTCCCCTCCTATCCAGTTTCCCAGAATCTCGCGGCACGAGCCGTCACGGTATACCTCCACATGGACCCTAATGCTTACCGTTGCGACCGATATAGCACAGCCGTGCCAAACGCAACAGGCCGCCTGAAATTATTTTCCCTGGGGAATCGAAGCCACACAGCGCAAGCTCTGGTGCCATCAAGCAGGAGGCGACGTTGGTTTTTGTCAGCTAAACCCAGCCAGGCTGGTAGTGTGACAATGGCCGAAATCTGGTGGCAGCTCTGGGCCTTGGCAACCTCACTCACATACCATGTCGGCACATTTCTCAACCCTTTGGGCGGCAGAGTTTTTTGAGGACTATCCGATCTTGTCACTGCTGCACAAGGCCGCCTGAATGCGCCACTTGCGACGTCCCAGCATGGCCAGACGGCATTGCACTCTGCAAGTCAATTTTTTCCCTTCCGGGAAAATCGCATCATATTGACGTCCCACCGGTGAATTCCACGTTACATATGTTGAGGGGTGTGTAGCACACCACAAATGGTATCAGCTGCAACGGCGCAATCAACTCGCAAATTTTGCCCGTTCACACTTCACCACTATGATGGGCCTCTATAAGGAAATTCGACTTTTTTCGGCGTTTGTTCCAACCGGGGTGGCAGTGCAATGAGCACATCACAGACTGTCCCCCTTTTTCTGCCTCTTCAAAAATCCTGAAACCAAAGGAAGGGTTTTTGGGAAAAGGTGGGGAGAGGATTCACAAATTCAATTACCTTCAGGCAGTCAGGGAACTGTTTCCTAAAAGGGGGGCAGGCTCACTTTGGGGGGGATGAGAGATGAGATCAAGGGAAAGGGAAAAATCCCTAAAGGGGGGTACACAACGCTCTAGTCAATGAGAGCGAGGGGGGGGTGAGGGGGCAGAGAGACCCCTTTTTCCAAAGGCACCTTTGTTGGCCAGTTGGGAGTCGCAGCACAGGGGTTTATTTCATGCTTTAGTGCCTAGAAACGCCGCCCACCGCCCACATTCTCACCACGAATTTATTTGGGTGTACACCCTCCAGACCCCGCTCCCCGGGGCAAATTACAAACCCCATCACCCCGGTAACCGGACCGTAAAATGCGGGTACCAAGACACACGGTCAATCCATATGTTTTTCATCCACCGAGAGAGCTGCTGCTGCTACTGCTTTAAAAGCGCTCTGTGCGTCGAGGCAGGTAGACACCCTACCAAAGGGAGCACAACAGCGCCTCGCACAGGCAAGACTTTTTTACAAATTTGGGAAAAATTTTTTGACACGCCCAAGGCTACACCATCCGAACGGCTCCAGTCACCAGAAGAAACGTTTTTCCTAAGATGGGGGACAACTACTTGGCTTTTTCCCCTAATTCCCCCAATCCTCTTTTTCCTTTTAAATTTTTGGGCTCTAATTTTTACATGGGGCCCAACTTAGCCAATGCATTTGGGTGCTGGCTTGCCCTGCGCCCCTGATTATCTAGCGCGCTTTATCGCGGTGGTGAGTAACAGACCGTCGCAGGACATCCCGAGAAGTAGACCCGGGTACTTTTTTAAAAGAACAAGCATGGATCTCACCGAATTTGCCGTCCGTTTTCAGATTAAAAACGTTTGCAACGTTTTCCCGTCCCTGTTATTTTATCTTTCACACCTGAAAAACTACCCCTGGGCCAAAAAACCGCCTTGTTGCTTTTCAGTAATTGGGGGGGGGACGACTCCTGGCCAGCCGGGGTTCACACGACAGCTGTTCCTGGATGTAACGTCAATTATCCCCAAAAGTTTGCTGTCGTGTTCATTCGGTTTTCCGACCTATGTGCCTGCATTTAGGGGTTTCCCATGTGTCTGTGGGGGGAGTAAATAAAGGTGTTTCCATTGTGACAATAGGACAAGCACCCTGTAGGCTGTTG
>JARQOD010000967.1:68753-115302 GCA_033576555.1 Oophaga sylvatica | reverse complement strand
GTGAGAAAAAAAAAGTAAAGGCAAAAATCCTCCTTTCTCCTTGATCCAGAGGATAAGGGCTTTACGGGGTTTTAAATTGGGGGGTCCCAAATACCTTAATCACGCTAAAGGGGGGAATAAAGAAAAATAAAAAAGACATAAAAGTGCAGGAAAAAAAAAGGCAGATGCAGAATTCTCTCCTTCTGCCCCTGCTGTTAATGCAGAGATGTAGAGGACATGATACTAGCAGGACGTTCCCCAGATAGGGGATCCTTCATACACATATATCACTGTACTGGAGGGGATGGTGAGGGACATCACCCACAGGAGACATCAATAATATAAGACATAAAATGCAGGAACTTCTCTCCATCTGTCCCTGCTGATTACACTGCAGCAGATGTAGAGGACATGATACTAGCAGGACGCTCCCCAGACACTATTATTTAAGGGATAGCCTCCATACACATATATCACTGTACTGGAGGGGATGGAAAAGGGACATCACCACAGGAGACAGGAATAATAATAATAGGTCCAATCTACATTAATAATAGAGTTAACCCGCCTTGGGTTAACGTGCGATGTGTAATTCATACCCCGTTATCTGATGATTAAAAATGTTTTTCTCTGATACTTACACTGGCAGATCCGGGATCTGTGGTGTGCCCACATATTCCGCCATCAGCAGGTGCCTCCTCAGTTGTCTCTAATAGAATGAAAATAATGAGGCATCATGTTTTAGATGATATCAGTACTTAATATATAACACTTTGTTTATCGGGAAAGGGAAAGACAAGAAAAAGGTATAATACTAGTTACATGGATGTTCTGCACATACTGTATATAGTTATTCACATCCATATAAGATATACTCTACCATAGATGTGTGATTGTTGGGGAGCTGACAATGACTTGATGGGACTCTATGAGGTTTTTTTGTGCTTTTTTGGGGCTGAGAAGACCCCAGAAGAGAATCAGGGGGGTTTTTAGAATTGCATGACCCCCCTCCATTATAGTCTATAGGAGGTTCCGGAGCCGTCACCGGCCTCATACAGAGGATGAAGAGTAAATTATATATTCTCTGGTGTCTCCAAAAATATTAATATAGGAATGTGGGAATAGGAGATGGGTCAGCTTACCTTCAATCAGATCGCTTTTTTTGCCCTGGCTCACTGTATTGGGGTCACGGGTATTTCGGGGTTGCCCCTCTTTGGAGTCACCGTCCGGTGTTTCCTGATGGATTAATTGTACAATTAATATCACAATTCACAAACACTAAATTACGTACACAAAAGACAGAACGGACTAAAAACCTGGTTTTTACATAATGGCGTGGACTAACACGGCCGCTCCGTCCAGTAAATCCACATTAATATATGGGACTTGTATATCCAATAGTTCTCCAATAACATCTATCACCGAACTGCAGCATTTACAAGAAGGAAGATTGTGAAGATGAAGCGAGACAGATGTGATATGAAAGGTCCGCACCACTGAGTACAGACTGCCACCACAGAGGATGGAGCAGAGACAGGCTGCCCTAAAATATCTGTGTCTGCCTGGAGGGACAGGGGCTTCTAAACCGAGAAGTGTGACAATCTGCTCTATGACTGGGAATCTGGAGATCAGAAAAAGCGCACAAGAGGTACAGAAGATGACGATTCTTACCAGATGCTCCAGTGAGGGGGCCATATACTCTAGTACATCCAGGAACTTTTGGGCAATTGTTTAAAAAGGCCAAATCTCCATATTGGATCTTTCTTCACCCCTATAAAGATAAAAATATACAAAAAAAAAAAATTTCATGAGAGAAAGTAGAGAATATAGGACGCTATTTCCTATTTATGTCACCATCTGCAGCTACAATTATACATTAATGGATATTTCGTTATAAGCTAAAATTATATTGCTCTTTTCCAAAAAAACATATTTTAGTAAATAAACTTGTATTCTATGAATATTATTCATTTTTATTTTTTGTGCTTTGCCCAGGTTGTTTGTTACCTGTTGTACTAATGTCCTGATGTTCATCTGTAAATGCTCAATATATTCTGAGCTTATACGACCTCGGGGGTATTTAGTCAGGCAGTCGCTCACTAGCTTTATAACCCCGGTATGTGAAGCTGAGGACGCCATCGGGTAGTGGTAGCACAAGGTCAGGGGCAAAAGGTGGTAAGAATCCCCCGGAGTAGTGCCAAATCCTCAAGTTTTTTTCTGAAGAAATGTCAGACTTTTTAATCAAAACCAAGCGCAGTCAGTATAAACACAGCTTCGTAGCCAATCACTGACAAAAATACACCTGGGCAGTAAGCACTTTGGGGAGATAGTGGCCGTGCATTATGATGTCATAAGGGAATCTTGTGGGGGAATGTTAACATTCATCATGATGTCTCAAGGACCGGGAAGGGAAATCTAACCCTTTTTACATTTAAAAAGTATACTTTTTGTCCAAGGTCTGCCCTTTTTTTTTGGGCAGCAACAAACCCCGCTGTTCCGTACAGAAGTGGGGTTACCGCGTATGTGCCTCTAATGATGCAATGGTTTGGGTGTCAACCACTAAATCCCGTGTCAACACTACAACGGTTTAAAAACATCTGACCGAAACGTTCCAAGTCTCGTCTCAGCGCCCTTGTCAATGTTTCTGGGGTTGCGATGGGTTCATACAGCGGGGCCCCAAAAGCCCAGTGTGCTGTCCATTGACATTTTTTTATGAACACCAAATCATGGCCGGCGTTCAGATTTTTTTCACCATTAATAAAACAAGGCCCTATACAGTTTGGTTCTGCCATTCTCCATGCCCTTAGATATACACCAGGTAGGGTTTAGCATTTAGTAAACTTTTATTAAAAAAAAAATTGGGGGTTGCATTTTTTTGCAATTTCGCCGCTTTGAATTTTTTTTTTTTTTTCCCGTTTTCAAGACAATATATGTAATCTATGATGTTTTTTAAAACTAAAAACCGGCCTACAAAAAAAAGCCCTCATAGATTTAAATTAAAGAAAAAAAAATTTTTGGGCTTGGGAAAAAGGGGGAAAAAAAAACGAAAGCAAAAAGGAAAGTAAAAAGGTGGTAAAGGGGTTTAAAGGGGCATTCACCATTAAAGGAATTCCCCAACAACTTCTAGTGACTATTAAGGGGGCCACATTAGGGTTGGAAAATCAGAAACAAAATCAGGGAAAGAGGGAAAACCATGGCTTTGCTTTTAAATATCGGGGTTTTTAATCCATTTTCCCCCCCAAATTTTTTAAAAAATTTTTTTGATTTTTTAAAATTCTTTAATCGTAACTTTTACTTTTTTACTTTTTTGTGACCAGGGGGGGATGGAGTAATTTTCAGCCCTGGCTTTTTAGAGCACGCAGGCCCAAGCATCCCGGGCCCCCTTCCCCCCGTTTTTTTATGAATTTTATTCTTATTTTTTTTATTGCTTTGCACAAATTGTCTGTTTACCTTACTGTTGTACTAATGTCTGATGTTATCTGAAAAATGTCAATTATTCTACTTTAGCCCTTGGGGTTTTTAGTAGGCAGTCGCTCACTAGTTCAAAAACCAGCCGGTATGTAAAGGGGACCCCTGGTAGGGGAGCAAAAGGGTCAGGGGCATAGGTGGTAAAAACCCGGAGTATGCCAACTCCTAATTTTTTCTGAAAAATGCAGACATTTCAATCAAATCAAGCCGGTCTTTATCACCCGTACCCCAATCCTGACAACAATGACCCCGGGGGCAGTAACACCTGGTTAAGTAGTGGGGTGCATTTTGATGTCATAAGGGAATTTGGGGGGAAATGTAAACATTACAGTGATGTATAAGGAATTGGTGATGCAATCTTAAAGGGCTTTTCCCCATAAAAGGAAGTTGCCTACAATAAAAACGTGGAAACCTAGGCTGAGCATCATTTCAAACTGGGCAGGGGGGGAAGAACCAGGGTTTGATCAGGGGGCGGCTTTTAATCTTTTTTTTTTCCCCCCTAAAATATATTAAACGAGTTTGGAGCTAAATGTTCTTCCTTGTGTGCATTTAATTTTTCTGGATATTGTGATTGGGGATGGCAGGACAAAAATACGTCCTGACGTTTAAGCCCGTGCTGTACCTCCCGTTCCCTAGTTTGGGGGTCTCTTTATTTTTTATCCTACTGGGGAAAATAATAATTGATTATTATCTATTTTTCCAATAAAGATTTCATAATAATAATTTTGAAAATATATGGTTTAATTTCTCACATTGAGTATTTTCCGCATAAAAAACCATTTCTTGCAGTCCCACAAGGGTGGAGGGATTTATGGAAATCTCATGCCCACTTGATTTTTTATACCCGTATAAAATTACCTTTTGCACTTGTATGAAACCAAAATTAGGGGTACATTTTTCTTGCGATTAAGCTGAGTTTTTATTGCAATTTTATCATAGAATGACATTAGATGAGGAAAAAACGCGGTAAAAAACAAAAATCATAAAATCCACACTTGATCTATTAAAAAGTTTTTCTTACAGCGAGTCCCGGAATATAAAAAAAGCAAGTTTTATTCAACAACATAAAAAAGCAAAAAACAAAAAAACGCAGAGTCAAAAAGATAAAAAATGTAAAAAACTGCGAGCAGCCAATTTACAAAACAGAGGGAAAAATGCAGCAGAAAATCGCACATCAAAAACTCACCAACTTCCCTCAGGGAACTTACCTACCAAAGAAACAGCCCCAAGGGCATAAAAATATTACCAGCATGACATAGGGATAATACCGCCATACGGACATTAGCTAAAACCAATGAAAGTACTGTTTAACCCCCTTACAGTGTTATAAGGGTACTTATTTACCAATGACTGCAGACCAATATTGGTACTGTGCAGGTTTCCCCAAAGACTTTTCCCCAATATTCCAGTCATTCTTTTTCCTTTCATTTTCCTTTTGGCCCAAACAGCATGATCACTTCTTCAATCCATAAAACTCACCCCCTGCGAATGAACAGAGACTTCTTTGATTCAGCTTTTCCCCTCCATAGTTTCCCTTTTTCCCTGTAAAATGTATGCAAAAATAAGTTATCTAAATTTTTAAAAATGCCCCTCTGTGTCCTGTAGGGTAACCTAGCCTTTTTTTGGTCCCCAAAAAAGGCCGGGATCACACTTGAGTAAGTCTCCGACATGCATGGAAACCCCACTCGGCGCGCTTTGGGGATGGAGCGCGCGGCTGCATAAATACATGCGCCTCGCCCACTCTATGCGGTGCCAGGCTGGATTTCACTGCGGGGGTCGGAAAAATTACTCGCATGTTGACCCCGGCCTTTCAGTGCCTCCTCCATCCCCCTACACAGTAATAATTTTCCCCTTGTCACACTTAGAGTGATAAGCCCCCATATTTTCCTTATAAAAATTTTCTCCTTTCCCCTTTAAAATAATAATATTGCCCCCCTCCTTTTCTTTTCCCCCCGGTGTTTGTTATAGAAAGTCTCCTTTCTCCCCTTAATGTACTGATTTTGCTCTGCCCTATGTATTCCCCCTGGCAGGCATACGTAGAAATCATGGAACGAAAAAAAACCCGAATTTATTTATTGTTTTGTTATTATTTAATTTTTCGCTATTTTTTCCCAGGGCGCTTTCATGTGAGGGGGGGGGTACATAATAAAAGGAAATAATTAATCCTAAAAACACAGTCAAGACGGGTTAGGGGAGAGAGGACCCTCCCCGGGGGGCTCACGTCTAAAGGGGATGGGTGAGGTACAGTGGTGGGGTAGAGCTGGTGGCAGCGGTTTGGTGGATCGGTGGTTACGCATTGTGGCTTGTTGGAAGAGGTGGTCTTCGGGTTTCTTTTGAAAGTTCCACGTAGGCGAGATTTGGGGTTGGGGGTAGTAGGAGATCCAGAGTGGGGGGGGTTGCGGGGGAAAAATCTTGTATGCGATTTTTTGGAAGGGGAGATAAGAGGGGAGGGAGGAGGGATCTTGTGGGATGGGAGTTGCGTGCAATACAGGGACAAGGGTCACAGATGTGGAAGAGCTTGGAATGTGGTGTGAAAGAGATAAAAAGATTCCCCCAGGCAGCAGTTTGGGGGGGGCGGGGGGGGTGAGCACCTTTTAAAAGGGATAGGTCCTTGGGGGGGGTGATGAGATGATGGAAAATGATAAATTCGTTTTGTCCATATTAAGGGTTTTTGGAATCTGCGGAGAAGAAGGATGAAATAGGGGCGGGACTTGGGGGTTTTGTTAGTGGGAGGTGATTTTGGGCCCAGGATTAGATCTGTGTCATTAAAAAGGGTGTACTGAAAGCCGTGAGATTCTATACTGTCCGGGGCCCAAAGGGTGTAAATGGAGAGAGCAGGGCCGGGGACTAAACCCTTGGAGAAAAAGGATAATAGCAGACGACATTGTGGGATTCTTGTTATAGGGGGGTGATATCTGGTCAAGATGTAGATCTTGTCACAGCTAAGGTATATGAAAGCCGGAGTTCATGAGCTTCCGGGGCCCAAAGGTGTAAATGGGAGAGAGGGGCCAAAGACTAAACCTAGTGGAAAAAAAGGGATGAAATAGCGGACAGCATTGGGGGATTTGGTTGTGGGGAGGTGTTTGGCCCAGAGAGTAGTTTCTGTCATCAGCATAAAAGGGTGAAAGAAAGCTAATTTATAGCGTCGGGGCCCAAGGGTTTTAAATGGAGAAGAGCAGGGGCCTGGGATGAACCAGTGGGAAAAAGGATGAAATAGCGGCAACATTGGGGGATTCTGGTAGTAGGGGGTGTTTTGGTCCAAGAGGTAATCTGTGTATCAGATGAGGTGATACTAAAAGCCGTAGTTTTGGCTGCCCGAGGAAAAAAGGTGAAATGGAGAAGAGCGGGGCCCTAGGTAAACCTGTGGGAAGAAGGATGAAATAGGGGGACAGACATTGTGGGATTTTGTTAGTGGGGAGGTGTATCGGGTCCAGGAGGTAGATCTGTGTCATCGCAAAGAGGTGAACGAAACCCTGAATTCTTGAGCTCCCCCGACCCAAAGGGTAAATGGAGAAGAGCAGGGGCCCTGGGACTAAACCCTAGGGGAGAAGAAGGATGAAATAGCGGACAGACTTTGTGGGATTCTTGTAGTGGGGAGGTGATGTCTGGTCCAAGATTGGGAAAACGTGTGTCCATCGAATAGAGGTGATACGAAAGCCGGGGAGTTTTTCTTGACTCCGGGCTAAGGTTGTAAATGGAGAAGAGCGGGGGCCCTAGGACTAAACCCTTGGGGGACCCGACACTAGGGGGCAGAAGGAGGATTATTATGACACAGCGGGTAAAATAAATATTTAATTGTCAGAAATTTTAAGAAATTTTTTTTTAAAAACCCCGGGCCCCTCCACATAGTAGATCTCATTACGCATTTGCCCCTCAGCACACCCCAGAAAATTTTTTTTCCCCCAAATTTTTATAGTCCCCACAGCCCGTAGGGTTGCCCCCTTCCCAACCCAACTTTGCGTTTAAATACAATAGGGGTTTATCCCCATACCCCCCAATAAAATCTTATATCACCATCCAAGCTCCCTGTCCACCGAAGCCGCAGTTGATTCCCATTCTCCTTGTACACTTACGCAGAGCCCCCCGACACGATTTGTGGGCACAGTATATCGCCAGGGCGTAATTTTCTATAATGCCCTAAAACCTTCAAAATTCTAATCTTACATAAAGGGTTTTGTGAAGGGTTTATAGCAATTTTAGGACGGAGAACTTCCTCTCATGGGACGGTGATGGGAACAAAAACCCCAAAAGATATTGTTCAGTGTTGTTAAGGCCCGGAGTCCACCCCCGTACAACAGGGCCGAGGCTCTAGATAAAAATCACTAGCACCTCCCCGTGTTATACTGGGGGGCAGTCAGATCTCCCATTTTTTCATCCCAAATTTGCATAAAAGATAGGCAGCATGCTGCTATTGGCGCGGACTGGTTCACTTGCCCCCATACAATTTAGGGGTTTGTTGAATTATCACCAGTGCAGTGCGATTCCCCAAACGCAGGCAGAGGGAGGGAGAAAATTCTTTCCCCTTTCCCTCCGCCTGTGCCCCGATTTGTCATGCAGAGAATCGGAGCAAATTTAGCATGACCTGGCTCCCCTCGCAGAAGGCGGAAAAAGGGTCAAATCTACCCTCAATGCCATACTGGTGACTCCCTTATCGCTCTGTCCCCATTGCTTATGAGTGTACAAAAAGAAAAAAAAAAAATATGTGCAACTAAAAATTAATTTTTAATTCCCCTTTTTGAAGTTTTAAATTAATCTACCCCATTGATGTATTTTGGGTCATATAGTAAATGAGCTTAAGATCTATGGTCCGGCACATTCTACATACACCCCGAATTAACATTTTGGGTTAAATTCGGAGCACGTGTGCCATTAATGTGCCATCAGGTGCCAACATGATCATCCATGTGACTCAATGTCCCATTCGGTGCCATCAGACCCTTCCGTGGTCATATGTCATAAAGTGCTACCGGGGCCCTAGTGTGCCACCCGGGAGTCTCCATGTGGCATCATGTGCACCCGTGTGCATAATATCCCACCCTTTAGTCACCCATGTGGCTCAAGTGCTTTCGTGCCCCAAAAGTATGTATCCTGTGGCATCAAGTGCACCCGTGGTGCCTCAGTGTGCTATCCTGAGTCACCCATGGGGCATCAATTCCTTCGTTTGGCCAAAAGTACCCATCGGGTACCATGTGGCATCAATGTGCACCCCCTGTGTGCCACAGTATGTCACCAGGGGCATCAATGGCTACCCGTGATCTAAATGTATTCGGATCATAGTGTGCCATTTGGACCCGAGTGACCCACGTTTTTTTTCCAGGAGGGCATAAAAAAAAATAAATTCCAAAGTTTTCCCCCAAAACTTTGCAATTTTTAAACATTCGCACACGATGGGCTGATGTCTGTGTGCTGTACGGGTTTTCCGCCCCATATTGGGGAAACAACCCCCCCCGGTAGCCTGGGATCACGTTCATCCACCCCGTACCAAAATGTGAGGGACGACCCCCTTTCCTCCCCACGTACCTTTGGGGTAATCCACGGGTACGTTTCCCCCCCGGCCCCCCTTTGTTCGGGTCGAAAGGGGAAATGCCCTAGAGCAAAATGGCCGCCGGGGGGGGTGTTGTTACCCAATGGGTTTTTTGATTGGGATCAGAGTAAAAGCATACCCCAAGTTTTAATTTTTTGGTTTAATTTCCCTTTAAAGGGGCACTAAAAATTACAGAAATTCAGTAAAGCTATACAACGAATTCAAGGGATTTGCAGTCAGAGTAAAAACTACAAAATAATGTAAAAGGGTTAAAGGTTTTTCTAAGATCAATTTCCCGGGGTTGATTTGGGTCATGGAAGGCGGGGCTTTGCCTTTCCCCAGGTAACAGTTTCGTTAGGGGATAGCCCCCAACATATGTTGCTGCCCCCTTGGCAGACAAATCCGTTTTTTGTGGCCCTTTCCCGCCCTTTTTGGCTTCTGGGGTTAAAAATGGAATGACCCCTGTCGGTAAAATTTTTAAAACCTTCTGGGCCCCTTTCCTTTTGCTTTAAGCACCCCTATTAACTAGCCAATTCATATGGGCAGGAAACAAGGGGCTTGAGCTTGAGCTTTCCCTACATGCCCATCTTTTTCAGACCTGGCCTAAATAATTAGCATGAAAGCCCCTTTTTTTCCTAGGGACCAAAAACGGTCGTACTGGTTGTAATGGGCCCCTGTTAGTTAAAAGTTTGTGGCTCGTGAACAGCAAAATGGAGGGGTTTAAAAAGGCCCATCAAAGGGCGACGCCCCTTTCCTTCCCCCCCTGCTTTTGAGGGCGCTGGGGGGTTCCATTCCTGTGTTCCCCTGTGCGCCTACCGCACCTTCCTTGGGGAAACCCATCAGCGTTACCAGGCCCTGCCGCTTTTGTGGGAATGGTGAAGTGGTACCTGGAGAGCGAGGCCCCAGCGTAGCAACTCCCATTCCCCCAAAACCGTGTGTACCGTGGGGGGGTTGTGGCTGTTTCCGGTAAATTTGGGCGCCTTTACAAGTAGGCTGCGACGCTGCAGGGCCCACACAATTGCCAGACTTTCCTTCTCCATGTGGAATACCACTTCCCTCGGCAGGAGTTCCTGCTCAGGTACAAAAGGGGGTGTTCTGGCCCTAGTGTCAACCTGGTGGCACGCAGAGGGAAGCGCTGGCGTCGGTTGCTAAAACGGCCCTGAATCGGTCCCTGAGTACAGGAAATAAAAAGGGGCCGGTCTTGACGCCGGGAAAAGCTGTCCGCGGCACTGCCCGTCGATGCGGGGGATTTTTTCTTGGTGAGGCCCCTTTGGGGGCTTGGCCAGGGCATATAGTGTGGAAAAAACCTCCTATAGTACCCAGCATACCCAAAGGACATCCCTGTTCTTGGTCCGGGGGGTGGGCCCGGGATGGATGGCATCCACCTTCCCGGGTTTGGTTTGAGCCCCCCCCCCTCCCCGGGGGTTTCCCAGGGTGGCCCTCCACTTACCCATGGCTTTTTTCCCGGGCTTAAGGTCAACCCTGCCGCGGGTCCGCCCCGAGCACCTGCGCCGGGTCCCTTAGGTGATCCTCCCGGTGGACTGAAGATGGCAATGCACCGGTACCGGTCGCATCCCTTCCGTCCCTCGAGCAGCTGTTGACCATCGCTGAAAAGTGGCAGGGGGATTTTTCTTTTTCCCGAAGGGGCACCCCACCCCCTTTTAAACCGTACAGTCCGAATGGGGGATAAAGGGAGACGTTCCCGGGCCCCCAAGGGGGTCCAGGGGGAATTGAATACCCCTGCTCGGGATCCATGATGGGCCGGTACTTGGCCCCGGCCGCTGGTCCGGGCAGGTATCGATGCGGGGGGCATTGGGTACGCTTCGGTGACCGGGGACACGGGGCGGGTTGACCCCCGTAGTCCAACGCAAAACCAGTAGTTCGGGTCCTTTTTTAGGGAGGGACTCAGGCGAAGCCCCACAAGCTGTTGAGCTTGATCACCCCCAGCCCTCAGCCTCTCGTCTATCTCTTGGCCATCTCCTGCTGCACCTTGTTTTTGTGTACGGGGACCAGTAACCCCACCTTTTACCCCCCTGGTAGGTCCGCTCACAAAGCATTTTGGTCCCCATCGTTCTGGTCAGCCTGAGCTTGGGCCCATTTTTTATCATGCACAGCCGCGAAAGGGCCCATCATTCGGTCCCCGGAACGCACACATACCCCAATGACCGAACTCCGGGGGGGGGGCTAAATCCCCTTCCCCCCATGCTTCCCTTTCACCAGGCAAAGGGGGGCCCCCGTACACCGTCCCTGGTCCCAAAACTCGTCGCGTCGGACCCGGGGGGGCTGTGCCCCTGTTCTTGGAGTTTCGGGCTAGGGTCAGCTTCCAACCTGCAAAACCCCTGTTGATAGGGGAAGAATTGATGAAATGCCTGTCCTCGTCGTTCCCCGGGATCTGTCTCCTGGCTACTGTCTGACTCGGCGCCACTTGGTCAAAAGGGGGGAAACCGTGGACCTCCGCAGGCCCCTTGGGTTCAGCCTCCCACTTGGAAACAGGGCCCACGACCGCTGAGACCCGGGTGGCCTGCTTTCCCTCTCCTCTGACCAAGTCGCGGGTCAGGGACTTCCCTGACTTCCTGACCCCCGGATGTGGGGAAAACTCCTGCCCTGGGGTCCTACCGGGTGGTCCTCTCCCGGGACACCCCCTCCCCCCAGGGCCCTTTTCCCTCTTTGCAGGGGCCGACTCAGCGGTGGGTTTACTTGGGGGCCCTACATCCCAAAGAGCCCCTCCCTCCACCTCTAAATTCCCCCCCAAGCCTCCTCACCTGTCCTCAGTACCCCTGTGTTGTAGTGCAGGCATGGTTACCACGGGTTTCACTCCCCCCCACTGTTGGAGGCAAAATTCAAACTTAACTTTAGCATTCACAGTGATCGGGAATTTTGGGGGCCGAATTTGGGGGGTTCAGTGGCCACAAAACTGGGCATGCCCCCCCAAAAATGGGTCCCAAGCAAACTTTGCGGAATATCGGCGTTACTCCCACCCCCCGCTCCCCCTCCCGGGGCCCCTCCAAATACACCTGGCAAGGGGGCAGCCCCGGTTCAACCCCCTCCAACCCCGGAGAGGGAAAAAGGGTTTTTCCCAGGTCCCAAAGCGGGGGGGCCCACCACTCGGGCTACCGGGGTTTCGTTCCGCCTGTGTCCCGCAGTCCCGACCGCTGACGGCCGATGGTGACGGGTTGGAAATTGTTGGGGGCCCTCCCCCCACCCCCCCCCACAAAAAAAAAACAGTGGACGTTTCTGGGGACAGGGAGGGGGCCTTCGGGCTGGGGACAGGGCCCCCTTTAAAAGTGTCCTGGCTGATTGCAATTATGCAACGTCGGGGTTGTTCGGGGCCTGGGGGGGCCCAAGGGGGGTACACCCCTTGCATTTGGGGGGCTGGGTAGGGGGCGGGGGCAGGATTGGGCTTCCCCCTCCCCAGGTGCGGGGCGGCTTCTTTGGCTCCGGCGCCCTTTGTTGGTACTGTCTGCCAGGGCGGCGTAGCGAACCCCCTTTGGGTTTTCCCGGTCACGGAGGAACTGCTGGAGGTCCTTGGGGTTCCACAAAATGCCCATGACAAACAGTTCTGGCCTTGGCAGGTAGTGAGCTCTAACCCGAGGTCCAGTGCTCCGCCTCTCAGCAGGGCCCGAGTGGTCGGCCCAGGTGCCCTTTTGAACCCCGCTGAGCTCCTGAATTCCTGCGGTACGCTGGGGGTGAGGTTGTAGTGCGGGGATGGGGCCCCGTTTGATGTGTGTGTCCTGCTCCCCCCCGGCGGGTAAGTCCCCCAAAATTTCCCAGGACTTACCCCCTCAAACGGGGGGTCGGTACCTTGCCCACTGATCCAGGCCAATGTGTTGGAGGCGCCCTTAAAAAGAAAGCAGAAAGGAAAACCAGGTTCCTCCTTTTCAAAAAGGGAAAATCCCCCGCCGGCCCTTTGGGAAAGCCCTTTTCTCTTTTTGGGTGGTGGTGGGGGCCCCATGCTGACCATCTCCAGTCTTTTGGGGCGCCCCGCTGCTCTCTCGCCCTGAGGCTCCCCCCCGTGCTCCCCTTGCCTGCTTGCTCACGCTCCGCGGGTTCACGGCGTTCTGCTTGCCACGCCGCTGCTTTCCTCCGCCCCCAGGAGCTGTCATAGCGGGTCATTCCAGCTCGAGCTGTGCCATACCCGTTTGGGAAAATGGCCTCGATCTGACAGGCTGGACGGGCAGGGGGGGGAAAAGTCCCCTGGGGACTGAGACGGGGGGGGGTTTCCTTGGGGAGCCATGATGAGCCCCCCATCGGATGAACCCCCTCATGACCACGCATTGGGGTCCCCCTTTTCCTTACTCCTGGTGCCTTTTCCCCCATTTGGGAACCTTTGGTTACTGACACAGCTGCAACCCCGACTTGCACACAACTTATTTTTTTACAAACCCCGAGTCTATGCGGGGGGTGACCTTAAGGGCCCCCCCGTGAAAATACCCCTGGTGTCTTTGTGTTGGGAGTAGGGGGCCACCCAAAATTTCTCTGATCCCCGTTTCCCCCAATTTTTGAGGAATAAGCCGCCGCCACACGGTAGCCTGGGTATCACAGCTTCTGATCCCACCTCCCCTACCCAAAAGGGGGGCGATCCCCCTTTCTCCCCCTCCCAATGGGGGTACCCACAGGGACGCTCTCCCCCGCCCCCCTTTTTCTTCAGGTCGTAGGGGGAACTGCACCTAGAGTAAAAGCCCCCGGGGGGGGGGGGGGGTCCTTTTCCCAATGGGGATTCTAAGATTTGTGCAGAGTAAAAGCATCCCAAGTTTTTTAGGTTTTAATTTTTCCTTAAAGGGGGCCCCCAGATAATTACGAAAAAACAAATAAAGCTATACAAAGTAATTACAAAGGTTTTTCAGGGAGAAAAAAAAAAAAATAAAGTACAAAAGGGTTTAAAAGTATTTGCATAATCAATTTACCGGGTTTTTAGTATGGTATGGGAAGGCGGGGGTTTTCCATTCCAGGTTTAAAAGTTTCGTTTCTGGATAGTCCCAAAGCATATTTTTCGCACCCTTTGGAAGACAATCCGTTTTCTGTGGTCCTTTCCTAGACCCTCTTCTTGGGTTTGTGTGTGAAATGGGAAAAAACCACCTGAAAATGGCTCAATTCTTAAAATGTGGCCCTTCCCTTTTGCTTTGAAGCACGCTATTAATAGCCTGCAATTCATTGGGGCAGGAAAAAAAGGGTTGGTGGGGATTTACCCTACGATGACCATCTTATTTAGCAAGCCTAAAAAATTAGCATGCTAAAGCCCCCTTTTATTCCATGGGCATCAAAAGGGGTAGGATATCAAAAAGGCCCTGTGAGTTAAAAGTTTTGGCTCTGTGAACGACAAGATGGAGGTGTTAGGCCCCCATACAAAAGGCGACGCCTTTCCTTCACCCTATACTTGTATTGTCATTTGTTGCTGGTTTAAAATAGACATGTTCGTTGGTTTACTAGACACCGGTCCTGCAATCTGGACTTTGTGCAGCACCATGATTGTAAAGGGGCATGTGGGGTCCCTAAAAAAAAAAAAAGGGGTTCCACACTCTGCAACACAACTTAAGGGGGCCGAGGGGATGGCGTATTTACACTAAAGAGAGGGCACACAAAATGTTTGACACTGTATGCAGGGCCGTTTTAGCAAGTGGGGGCCAAAGGGAAAGTATAAAAAGGGGGCCCCCAAAAGCCCATATTGCACATACAAGAAGCATTTTTGTTGATTTAGTGGGCTGATTCCAGGCCCCCTAAAAGAGTTGATCGACAAATTGAAGTCGTTCGCCCTTGTTTCCCGGTCATTACACCAATGAGAAAAAATGATGGAAAAGGAATAATCATATTAGATCCTTGTCCCCCCCCTACGTTTTTCTGTTTTTTTACACGGGTATGCTGCGGAACAATAATTTTGTTTGGCATAAACAATCCCAAACCTCTATGAATATGGTTTTTTTTTGTTTAATATAATCATCCAAGTCCTCCATTATTATAAAGGCCCACAGTCCTCCCTATTGTAAAAAAGCACACCCCCCTATACCCCCTATAATATAGTGTGCCCCATAGTCCATAGTATAAAACCTCCCCCCTAGACCTCCATATAGTAAAAATACCTCCCAAAGTCTCTATATAGATAATACATATCTAGTCCTCCATACATTAAAAAAATGCCAGTCTCCCTAAGTATTAAACTTCCATAGTCCTCCCTTATTTTAAAACATATCATGACTCCCCATAGTATAAAGCCCGCCCCTGTCATCCATGTATAAATTCACTTTTCCTAGAAAAAAATGACCCCCTATTTTTCAAAGTAAATGTATTCTTCATATCCCGATACAGTATAATGCACCCAACAATATAAAACAGCCACCCCCCAAAAGCTAATGCAGAAAAACCACAGAGTATAATGCACCACCCCCCTACTAAATGCAGCCACCCCACGAGTATAATGAGCCCCCCAAATAAAATAAAAAAGGGGGGGAAACCCTGCTGCTAGGTCAGAACCAACATAAAGTGATATGTACATATGATTTTAATGTACTTTAAATTTTGATAGTTACAAAAATTGATCAATTCTTTTAGCCCCCCCACCACGACAAGGCATTTCCATATGGGGCATCCCACTTAAATTTTTTTTATTCGCTGTGCCCTTACGGTTCCTAATTTTATAAAAAAAGACTGTATTAAAGCAAAATACCCGAAGCGTTTCTAAAATCACTCCCCCTAGTGACAGAAGGGGGGGCAGATAAAGGCCGACCAGGTCCCGGATATGGGCATTCAGTTACCCCACTGCCAAAACGCAACGCAGATAAGGGTGAAACAGGGCCAGACACAGGGCAAATCAAATAGGGCCGGGGCAGGGTGGGCTCTGTATGTGTGTACGCAGCCTAGAAATCACAATAAAGACCGAAAGAAAAGGGGTCATAACCCCAAGGTGCCGGCAAACAGTGTGTAAACCAAACTATATCCCCCTTTAACAAAGGGTTATGAAAAAATGGGATGATAAATGCAGCCATCCCTAAGCATACCCTTTTTAAAATTTTTAAATGATATTCCCGGGTGCAAAAAACCCGGCCCCTTAAAAACAACCACTGCTAGGGAGAAAAAATGAAGTTTTAACGGTGCCAACTATCAAGGGCCGGACTGGGGCAAAAGGAGCCTGCCACACAAACCCCACCCCCCATACAAACCTCATCGCCGATCAGTGTTTTTGCTTACTTTGTCTCCCCCCTTTTCCCCTCTTAAAAAAGTTATTTTAAGAGCCACATTTGGGTGGCGTACAGTTTGATTGACCCCAGTCCTTTACATGGTGTCTTCAAAGTTCGTTTCCCAGGTCATGGGGGTCCCCGCGGGGTCAGTCCCCAACCCAAAAGAAATCATCCCCTTTTCCCGAAGATGGGGAACTTCCCAAAATTTTGGGTAAAACCCCCCCAGTATTTGGGCCCACATAGTCCCCTTTTTCCCAAAAGTTTAAATTTTTTGGGTTTTCCACATAGTCCCCCAAAGTGTTATGGGGCCCCATAGTCCCCATACAGTGTTATCATACCATTAGTCCTCTTTACAGTAATGGGGCCCCCAAAAGTCCTACATACAGTATTTTGGGCACCCCATAGTCCTCCTTTTCAGTATTTTGGGCACCCCAAAAGCCCCCATACGGGTATTTTTGGGGCCCCTGTCCTCCTACGTTTTATGGGGACCAATAGTCCCCCATACAGTATTAGGGCACCAATAGTCCCCAACGGTTTTTGGCCCCACATGTCCCCCCAACGGTATTAGAACACCACATAGTCCCCCAAAAGTATTTTGGGGGACCCAAAATCCTACGTGTTATGGCCCCCCCTAGCCTCCATACGGGTTTTTAGGCACCACTAGTCCTCCTACGTTTAGGGCACCGCATAGTCCCCATACGTTTTAGGGCACCACATAGTCCCTCATACAGATTAGGGCCCCCCCTATCCTCCATACAGTAATATGGGGACACAAGTCCCCATAGGGTTTTTGGGGACCACAAACCCCCCTACAGTATTAGGGGGACCCCCATGTCCCCATACGATTATGGGGACCCATAGTCCCCCATACAGTATTATGGGCAAACACCAGCCCCAAACAGTATTTTGGGCCCCCATAGTCCTCCCTACGTATTTTGGGCACCAAAGTCCCCCCTACGTATTATGGGCACCACATAGTCCCCCATACAGTATTTTGGAAACCCCTGTTCCTGGTTTTTAAATGTCCCCTACGTTTTTGGGGACCAAATGCCCCCCTTTCAGTATTTTGGGCACCCAAAGTCCCCAACGGTATTATGGGCACCCACATATCTTAAAAACGGTTTTTGGGGACCACATGTCCCCCATACGGGGTTTTGGGGCACCCCTAGTCCCCCTTACGGGATTATGGGCACCACATGTCCCCCCCTTCGATTAGGGGACCCAAAGTCCCATACGAATGGACCACTAGTCCTCCATTCGTTTAGGGAACCCATATCCCCCTACGTTTATGGCCCATGTCCCCAAATTTGGGTTTTTTGGGGACCACATAGTCCCCCCTTCGTATTTTGGGCAACCCCAGTCCCATAAGTATTATGGGGACCCCAAGTCCTCCATACGTTATGGGGCCCCTATCTATACGGGATTATGGGCACCACTTTGTCCCCCATACGTATTTTGGGACCACATAGCCTCCATACTTTTCAAAATTTTATTTAAAAAACCCCCAAAATTCTCCATATTAATGGGCCCACATTTCCCCCAACGTTAAAGGGCCCAATAATCTCATAAGTATTAGGGCCCCACAATCTCCATACGTATAATAGGCCCCCTTATTATTTATCAGTTTTAAAGGGCTCCTATATTACTTCTAAATTAATGGGCCCCTAATTACTACATAAGGATAATGGGCCCCTATAATACTTCTCCCTGTTCCCACGTTGGCTCCCCATGATTCTATCCCGCACAGCTTGGCACAGAGGATGCGCGTAGTGATTTATTTCCCCCCTTTTCGCTAAGCGTCACAGAGGTCAAGCAGGGGGGGAATGACGAGAGAGGGAACATTTGCGGATGGCTCCCTCACTCATCTTGCTTTAGTTGTCACGTGGCACCGAAAGCCCCCCCCTACTTTAAAAGCCCCAAGCATGCCCTGTCCCCCCAGCTTGTGGGCCCCGCATTGCCGGGTTTTTTTTGGTGGTGATGTCTGCCTTGTTTGTGTATAACTGAGCACCACCCAAAAATTAAAGATGGGTGAAAGTTTAAGGACACACACCCTTAAATCAAAGGGATTTAAAAAAAAAAAATAATTAGTCCCAATAAAAAAAAAAGGGAAAAGTGGAGGGGCTCTTTATTAGCTCTTGGTAATATTTGAAATTTCCTAGCAAAGAAATGATCGTATGGACCAAAAAACATTGTCACATGGGTAAAAAACAGGGCCCATTTCCCCAATAACGGTGTGCTTTTTTTTTTATTTATTTATATTTTATTGGCTTTTCAGGGGGTATATAGTTGGGCGCAGTCTGGGTAGGGAGTGGCAAAAAACAGTTTTAATCCGCAGATACTTTTAAAACTGCCGCAACCAGTTTTATTGAAGTCCACAGCAACAAACATAAACCAAATCATAAACCCCCAAAACCTAGCCTGTCAGGTGCTAACTAAACACAGTGTTTCCTCCTACTGTGAACTTGCTTTGCGGGCCACAAAAAACACAAATGGTTTTAAATTTCCGAGATGGGTCTTGCGGAGACTCCCGCAGCTTCTGAACCCAAACGACTGAAGCTCTGCTGGTAACTCTACCCCCTATTTCTGGCTGTTTAATTCCTTTTTATCGGGTTGACCAAATGTCGTGGGGATTTTGCCGTCTGCCATTTCCCTTTTTTATATTTTTTTCACCCGATGCCGGGGGGAAACCCCCGTCCTAGCCACCTTCACTGCTCAAATTATATATTTTCCCCCAACCTTGACGTACTTAATTTCACCTGAAAAGGACGGGGATTTTACCTTGAAAGCTCCCATTTCTGGCTGAGGAATAAGAGTGAACGTGTAAAAAACTAAATTTTAATGTGTCTTGTTTGGGGGTTTTTAACTTTGTTGTTTATGCAATTTATTGAACAGCTTCCTTTTATCGGCTCAATTTTTTTAAGACAGGTTAACTATAATAATTCAAATCTAAGCCAATAAAAAAACCAGGGAACCCGAAGTGCGATTTAAAAATCAATTTTAATCTGTATAACATTTTGGATCTCAACTCCTGTTTCCAGTTTTTCTTAATGTTAAAGGGTTTAAAAAATTCATTGTTTAAAAGGTAAAAAAGGGGAAAAAATGGGGGCCCCAAAGTATTTCTCTTATTGGATTAACTCTTTCTTAAAACAGAAAAGGGGTTTGGCTCTCCCAAGTTTTTCACGGTTTTCCCCTTTTAGGTAAAAAAAAAAAAACCCAAAAAAAAAAATTTTTCTGTTTTAGGAGTCCGATTTGGCCAATTTATTTTTTGGGGGGTTAAAAATTTTTGGGGGCCAAAAAGGGAAAGCCCAAAAAATTTTCAAAAATGGAAAAGTTGTAAAACCCGGACCAAAGGGGTCAAAAATGCTAGGTCTAATTTAAGGGGGAAATAGTTAAAATTCACACCGGGAAAAAAAAAGGGAAAACAAGAATTTTGAAACAGTTACCCCCAAAAAAAACTTTTGGGAAACCCTTTTAAAAAAATTTAAGCAAAGACCTTAACATTGTGGTAAAAAAAAAAAGGGGACACTTTAAAACTAAAAAAATTTAATGAAAAAGGCATTATTTTCTGGGGGAGTCCCTTTTGGAGTTTACTGGCTAAGGTCAGGTACATAAGTCTAGCGGTTTAGTTTAAAGGGGAGGGGAAAATTTTCTTAAAAAAAAAGGAACCCTTTTCCTGGGGCAGATTTTGGCCTTGAAAACCCCTTTTTTTTTTCCTTTGGGGGTAGTGGTTTTTGGACCTTCCCCCTTTTCCTTTTGTTTTTGATATGTTAACTCACCCCTGGAATTTGGGGGAAAAAGTCCGGGGTTTTGAGGGCGCGTTTTCTTTTTGGGGCTTTTTGGGAAAAACTTTTTTGGAAATTTTTCGATTTATTTTATTTATTTTAAATTTCCTATCCTTTTTAAAATTATGGGACATTGGAAAAGGCAAAAAACCTGCCCCAAAAATTTTTTGGGGGGTTACTTAAAATTGTTTTTATTTTTCTTTTTTTCGGGTTTAACTTCTTCGATTAGATTTGAAAAAAGGGGTTTAATGAGCCAATTGGAAATTAAAGATCACCCTTTTGGGTTTCCTTTTGGGGGGGTCTTGATTTCTTTTTTTTTGTTTTAAAAATTTTTTGGAATATTAATAAAGAAAAGCAATTTTTTTTTAATGTCCCTGGACTTTTTTTTTTCCCCCAAAACTTTTTTTTAAAGGGGGTTTTTTTAAAAAAAGTAGAAAGTCTGACCGCCTTCAGCAGTCCAAAAATTTTAAAAAGAGATTTTTTTTCCCCTTTAAAATGAACCCCCCCCTTTAAAGTACCCCACCCCCCCTACCAAAAACCCCTTTCCCAACCCCTTTATTTTTAAAATGGACTGCCCCCTTAAAATTTTTTTTAAAACCCCCCTCCACAAAGGCCTGAAAGTAATTTAAACTAAAAAAAAAAATTTTCCCCTCCACCCCATTTTCCAAAATCAACCGAGACACCGGACAATCCCCCTCCCCCCAAAAAATTTTTAAAATTTTTTTTTTTAAACCCCCAGGTAAATATTCTTTTTGGGGGGGAAAAAAAGTTTATTTGAAAGGGGATTCTGCTTTGCAAGGGGGGAACCCAAAAACCATCCCTTCTGTGCCCCATTTTTGGGGCAGTGGGTGTGCAAGATGGCCCACACCCGCCCATTTTCTGGGAAAGGTTTTAATCGCCTCTCCTTTTGCTATTGTAGCCAACTTAAAGGGCCACAGAGTTTTGGACAAGCCTCTTTCCCCCCTTTGGTCCCGGGGGAAAACCTCTTTTTAGATTTGGGGTACAGGGTACTGAGGTTTTTCCCTTTCAGGGGTCCAACCTCTAGTTTTGGGGGACCCCCCCTTCCCTTCCCGGGGAAAGGGGCCCGGGGGGTTTCTCAGTATAAAACGAAGACCCCACCCTGGCAGTACTCCTTTATTGTTTTTCCCGGGGTTGGGGGTACCATGGGGGTTTCTTCAAATAAGCCTCTAAAACCGGCCCTCTGGGGAAATTCATATCACATTTCGGGGCCGGTTTGAATAACCCTTTAAGAATAGGGTACGGGGAATTGGTTTCTGGAGACTGTTGGCCCCCAAGTACCACCGCTTTATTTGTTCCTGGGGGTTTTTTAAAAGGGGAAAAGTTCTTAAACAGGTTTTGTAGGACCTGGGGTAAAATTGCCATACCGGATATATTTGCCCGTTTTGGGCTCCTCTTGAAAAATTTATTTCCCCTTTTCCGCCATACCCCGCACACTAGCCGGCTCTCCTGATTTGGGGGCCCCGGGCTGCAAAGCAAAATTTTTTAATTTTTTTGGGTTTGGGGAAACCGTAAAAAAATTACGGGCCCCGGGTTTCTGGAGAAAATGGGGAGCCAGCGTTAACGCGGTCTAAAACATGGGGGGTTATTGGTGGTCTGAGGCACACCTAGGTGTGGTTTTTCCCCCAAAAACGTGTTCGGTGCTGCGGGGGTCCCAGCATTTGCCTTGACCCCTTTTTTCCCCTTTTTCCCGTTTTTTCGTTTTCCAGACGTTTTGGTGCAGTAAACATGGGGGTTCGTCAGGTCGTCTCCTCATCCGAGCTTTGGCTGAAGTTTTTCCCACGAACGGGTAAAGGGGGTTTTTTTTTTAAAACCCTTTGGGGAGGGTTGGGGTGGGAAAACGCCGTTTGGGGGCCGTTTGTGTTGCAAGTGTTTTTTTTTGCATTGAGACAGTTTCTTAACCTGTGTCAATTTTTACGGGGGGGGCTAACTGTTCAATAAAAAAAGGGGTTTTAGGCCCCCGTTGGGAATTTTTGTATTTTGGGCCCTTTTGGGAGGATGATGGAAAAGTCCTTATTCCATTTTTTTTGGAGAGGACTGGCGATCATGTGAAGGACCCTTGGCCAAAATTCCCACACACTGGGGAAACTTATTTCTGTTACCAGCACCATTCGTTTTTTTTAAAAGAGGGGGAGGTTAACAAAAGTGTAGGAGGGTTGGGTGGCCCCCACCTTTCCCCAAAAAACTTAGAATCTCCCATTCAGGGGTCATTTTGGGAGGCCATATTTCTGGCAACAAAAGGGGGCCAAAAAAACGAACACCCGAAAAAACAAAAATTTGGTGTATTACATTATCGTGTGACCCCAAAAAAAGGAGCCGGCAGGGGTATAAAGCGACCCCTGGGGAAACGTTTTTGTTCCCATTATTGGATAAAAGCCCCCCATCAGGGAAGTGGTAAAATGTCACTTTTGGGTTTTTTCCAGGCGCTGGGGTCCCCGGAAAACCCCCTTTATTTGGTTTTTACCAGTCCTGTTTCAGACCGGGTTTTCCTAAAGGGGTTTTTTTACACAGCCCGCCCCCGGAAAAAGCTTTTGTTTGGGGTTCACCTCCTTTTTTTCACAGCCGGGTAAAAAAAAAATGCCCCGGGGAAATTTCAGCACATGCGTCCCCATGATTCCCAAAATTAAACCCCCAAAGGGTTCCTGGTGAGTCGGGGTCAAAAAATATTTTTTGGGCCGACTCGTAGGATATTGTTATTTAGAGGGGGCTTAGCTGGGGCCATCCCTTAAAAATAATTTAAAAATTTAAGCATTTGCCAAAAATGTACAGGATAAAACATAAATTTAAAACCCGGGAATTTAAAGGGATCACGGATTTGCCCCAGTGCCCTTTTTAAAAAAATTTTTGGGGTTTTTTCCCCCCTTAAAAATTTTATTGGGTTGGATTTGGAGAGGGAAAAAATTTTTTTCCTTCTTTTTTCCCCCCAAAACCCTCATTACCGAAAAGGTAGGTTCGGGGTTTGAATGGAAAACTACCCCCCCAATTTCAAATGGGGAAATTTCCTTTTTATTACGTTTTTCCCCCTGGGAAAAATTACTTTTTTGCCCCCAAGGGTATTTTAAAATTTTGGCTAATCCCCCGGGTTGTCTTAACCCCCCCCTTTCAAGGGGGCCTTGGGAGGTATTTGGGGAATTTGTAAAAGGTAAATTTGGGGGAAAAAATTGGTTTCCCTTTGGGGGATCCCCAAATTCTTTCCCTTCCCAATGTTTTTGGCCTATCAACGGGGTAAAAAATGGGGAGGACTTTTCGGGCTAAACCCCCAAAAAATTTTTTTCCCCTATTGACCTTTTGGAAAAAACCCCCCCCCCCCCCCGGGGACGGGTCTATCCCCTTTCTCCCCGGAGAGGAGGTAAGAAATTTTTAACCGGGGAAACCTTGCAAGAGGTTTTTTAAAAAGGGGAGTTTCCCTTTGGGGGGGGGGGTTTTTTTTTCAAAAGGGAAGAACGGGGAATTACCCCCCTTTGCATAGATTACAGGGTCTTAACGCCATCACCTTTTTAAAAAATAAATACCCTTTTCCCCTTGATTTCTGAGCTCTTTGATAGGCTGGGGGGGAGCAAGGGTATTTACCAAATTAAAAACCTGCGGGGTGCTTTATTTTTATTTTTCATTTATATAGCCCCATTTATTCCATGGCGCTTTACTTTATGAAAAGGGAAAAATATAGACAGGTACAAAAAAACATGTGCTAGCCCAAAGGGACACAAAGTACAGAAGGAGAGGGGAAACCCTGCCCGCGGGGGCTCACAGTCTACAGGGATGGGTGAAAATACATAGGAGGGGGTTTAGAGCTGGTCGTCCCGATGGTTCATTACAGTGGGGATCATTGCGGTTGTAGGCTTGTCGGAACAGGTGGGTCTTCGGGTTTTTCCCTTGAAGGTCCCCGTTTGGTTGGTGAAAGTCTGTGTTTTGCGGCGGGGGATTTCCCCAGAGTAGGGGGGAAGGGGGGGGAAAGAAGTCTTTTAGGGCGGTTGTGGGAAGAAGAGATGAGGGGGGGTCGAGAAGGAGATCTTGAGAGGATCGAAGGTTGCTTTGTAGGTAGGTAGGGGGGGGACCATGTCACAGATGTATGGAGGAGAAAGGTTGTGGATGGCTTTGTATGTCATGGTTAAGGTTTTGAACTGGAGCCTCTGGGCAATAGGAAGCCAGTGAAGGGCCTGGCATAGTGGGGAGGCTGGGGAATAGCGGGGAGACAGGTGGATTAGTCGTGCAGCAGAGTGTAGGATGGACTGGAGTGGTGCCAGAGTGCTAGAGGGGAGGCCAGACAGTAGGAGGTTGCAGTAGTCGAGGCGGGAGATGATAAGGGCGTGCACTAGTGTTTTTGTGGTTTCATGGTTGAGGAATGAGCGGATCCGGGAAATATTTTTGAGTTTGAGGCGGCAGGAGGTGGCGAGGGCTTGGATATGTGGTTTGAAAGAGAGGGCAGAGTCGATGATCACCCCAAGGCACCGAGCATGTGGGACTGGGGAAAGCAGCAGCCATTGACATTGATGGATAGGCCTGGTGGAGGGGTAGAATGAGGTGGAGGAAAGATGATGAATTCTGTTTTGTCCATGTTCAGTTTGAGAAAGCGAGCAGAAAAGAAGGCTGAGATAGCAGACAGACACTGTGGGATTTGGTCAGTAGGGAGGTGAGGTCAGGTCCAGATAGGTAGATCTGCGTGTCATCGGCGTAGAGGTGATACTGCAAGCCGTGGGATTCTATGAGCTGTCCTGATTTGCATCCGTGAGGGGGACGAATGGAAGACGGCTTTTAATACCAGGGATGGGCACTATGAATATCTTGTGATGCCCTTCGGGCTCTGTAATGCCCCAGCCGTTTTCCAAGACTTTGTTAATGATATCTTCTGGGATATGCTCTCCACCTCGGTTGTAGTCTGTCTGGATGATATGCTCATCTTCTCTCCAGATATTGACTCCCACCGGAGAGATGTCTGCAGAGTCTTCGACCTTTTGCGGGCAAATTCCCTTTATGCAAAGTTGGAGAAATGTGTGTTTGAGCAGGAGTCTTTACAATTCCTGGGCTATATCATCTCCGCTCAGGGATTGGCTATGGATCCTGCCAAACTACAGGCTTTGATGGGCTGGCAAGAACCCATTCTCTTAAAGCGGTGCAGCGCTTCATGGGGTTCATTAATTACTATCGCCAGTTCATTCCCTATTTTCGACTTTGGTAGCTCCCTTGGTAGCTCTCACCAAGAAGGGAGCAAATCCCCAAATTGTGGTCCGAAGAAGTCTCCAAGGCTTTCACTTCAATTAAGTCTCATTTTGCTAGCGCTCCCATCCTACACTGCCCTGATGTCGATAAGCCATTCATATTGGAGGTGGATGCCTCATCTGTTGGTGCTGGAGCAGTCCTCTTTCAAAAGGATATTCAAGGTCGGAAGCATCCTTGCTTCTTCTTCTCTAAGACCTTCACACCAGCGGAGAGGAATTATTCCATCGGGGACAGGGAGTTGCTAGCAATGAAGTTGGCCTTCTCTGAGTGGAGACATCTGTTAGAGGGGGCTCGCTTTCCCTTCCAAGTCTTCATTGACCACAAGAATTTGGTTTACTTACAAACAGCCCAGCGGCTAAATTCTCGTCAGGCCAGATGGTCCTTGTTCTTCTCCCGGATTCACTTTACCGTCCATTATCTCTTGGGAGAGAAGAACATTCGTGCTGACCTCTCTCTCGCTCCGTGGTGTCTTCTGAGGAGGGAGAGGGGAAGCCTCGGCTTATTGTCCCTTCTGAGAGCCTGAGAACCGTAGCGCCGGTTTCGCTAGAGTCTGTGCCTACGGGCAAGACTTTTGTACCATCCAATTTGCGACCGGAGGTTCTCTCTTGGGCTCATTCGTCCAGGGTGGGTGGACATTTTGGGACAAAAAGGACATCTGAGCTGCTGGCGAGGATGTACTGGTGGCCGCATATGGTCCGAGACGTCGGAGATTATGTTCGATCGTGTGTCTCCTACGCCAAAAATAAGTCCCCTCGTCAACGGCCAGCTGGGTTACTTTATCCCTTGCCGGTGGCTGACAGGCCCTGGGAGATGGTCGGGATGGATTTTGTGGTGGGCTTACCCAAGTCTCGTAGCTGCACCATCATTTGGGTGATCACAGACCATTTTTCTAAAATGGTGCACTTGGTGCCGCTACCACGGTTACCTTCTGCACGGCCTTGGCAGCATTGTTCATAAGATAAGTCTTCCGCTTACACGGGATGTCAGACAAAATTGTCAGTGACCGGGGTCCCCAGTTTGCTTCTCGGTTCTGGAGAGAACTTTGTCGTCTTCTCAGCATTGAGTTAAATCTCTCCTCAGCCTATCATCCCGAGATGAATGGGTTGGTAGAGAGGGCCAACCAGACCTTGGTCACGTATCTGCGACATTTTGTCTCAGCCAGGTAGGATGACTGGGCATTCTTGTTACCGTGGGCGGAGTTTGCATTGAACAACGCCTTGGCAGACTCTACTGGACAAACCCCATTCCTTCTTAATTACAGTCTGCACCGGCGGGTTTCCTTTGCCTATCCTGCGTCTTCCGCCTACTCCAGGGTGGCAGACTGGGCTGTGGAGGCACGGGACATTTGGAACCATACTCAGGATGCCATTCAGGCCTCCAAGGAGAGGATGAGATCCTCCGCCGACGCACATCGGCGCCCCGCTCCGACATTTGCTCCAGGCGACTAGGTGTGGCTCTCCGCCCGTAACATCAGGCTGCGAGTGGAGTCCACTAAGTTGGCACCCCACTACTTGGGTCCCTTCAAAGTTCTCCAGCAGGTTAACCCTATGGTATACCGTTTGGCCCTTCCACCACGCCTTGGTATCTCCGACACCTTTCATGTGTCCCTCCTGAAACCCGTGGTCATGTCCCGGTTTTCCAAGTCATCTGCCGGGACATCGGGTTCGTCTATGGACAATCACGAGGTGAACGCTATTGTAGGGTGCAAGGAGGTACGGGCCAAAAAGTTTTATTTGGTGGACTGGAGGGGTTATGGGCCTGAGGATAGGTCCTGGGAGCCAGTTGAGCATATTCACGCTCCGCAGCTCATTGTGGCCTTTGAGCATAGTGAAGTCGAAGGGAGGAGGGGCCCTGGGGGGGTAATGTTAGGAGTCGAGTTCCCGCTTCTGCACAGGGGGAATCTCGAGCCATCCCCGCTGCTGTCCCCATCCTTCTCCTGCCGCAGTGGAGCCTGCTCAGCAGAGACGTCGGTCCCAGCTTCTCGCTCAGTCTGATACTGTGCAAAGGCTTACTGCTGCCTCTCCAGGTTCTGCTATTGTAGCCAGTACTGGTCAGCGGCGAGCAGACGTCTTTGGGACTAAGTCCTGTGTTTCCCCTTCTGAGCATGCCCAGGGTAAGATCTCTCATTGGAGATCAGGGGTCACATGCTCTGGTACTGCAGCGACTCCCATTGGTCCTCTAGGAAGTCCTGAAGCTGCTCTAGTTTTGGGGCAGCTTCCCATTGGTCTTTCCGGGAAGGTCCTGAGGATTGCTGCAGCTATAAAAGGTGCGATTGACCCAGGCATGGCCACATGGCTCCGTGGCTGTAGCATGTATCCAAATCCTTGATTGATGTGGGCTTTTTGCTTAGAACTTAAGCACTTGGACCACCAGACTGCTATCCACTCAGCAGTTATCTGTGTTCTCCTGTGGGGTTAACAGGACACAGTCTCTATCACAGCGTCTTGTCAGCGACTCTGTGGTGTAACAGAGTTCGCTCATACCGCCATATAGTGCCACAGCGTCTATATCTGCGACTCTGTGAAGTAACAGAGTTCACTTATACCGCCATATCCTGTCATCTTACTAGCAACAGGCTCTGCCTGCACGGTGGACCCCGGGCTGCGAAACCAACTATTATTTATATTTATTTGGAGCGTTCCGCCAGCTGTAACATTATTTTATTCACAAACTCTTTTTTTGACTGGTGGTTTTTCATTCAACCAATGCATCGCAATATAGCTTCCTAGCGGCATATAGCAATCTTGCAATAGTCAGTTTCCCACATTCGTCCGTAGCAATATCATCCATACATCCCAGGAGGCAAGTCAGCGGGTTTCGCACAATATTTACCCCATCACTTCTTGAATCAGATTGAGCACTTTCACCCAAAAGGGCTGAAGGTGAGAACATGACCACATCATGTGTAGAAGGTCGGCTCCTACCTCAGAACACCTTGGACATTTTGAGTCTCTTCTCAGACCTGCCTTCATCATCCATAACGGGGTCCTGTAAACTCTATAGACTAAATATAGCTGTGACACCCTTTTAGCCTCACTTAAAGAAACCTTAGGAATATATTGAATATGGACTCCCACTGAGACTCCGATACAGGACCCAGGTCCCCATCCATTTCTCCCTCAACATTAACGGATGTTTCAGTATAAAAGTGTCCAACAGGCCCCTGTACATCAAAGTGATGAACCCCCTGGTGTTCCTTCGAGGTCCTATGAGATTCAACAAACTACGGTATCTGACTGCAGAACCAAAGGTGACACTTCGTTTTGTTTATTTAGGGCATGTCTCAGCTGCAGATATTGGAAAAACATCTTCTGGCTCAGAGGAAACTCATTCCTGAGCATTTCAAACGTTTTAATAACACTACTATCGAACAACTGAGACACAAACCAAATGCCAATACGCCTCCACTGACCAAACCCCCGCAATCTCATGAGCTCCGTCATTCTAGGGTCAAACCCAGTAGCGTAGCTCCCGGGGGGTAGAGGGGGAGGTGGCCCGGGCCCCGCGCTCGGAGGGGGCCCACCCGAGCTACGCTACTGTAACTGTATCGGTGTTCACAGCGCGCCGATACAGTTACATTCTGTGGCAGAGCAGGGAGAATCGATCTCCCTGCTCTGCCACAGGCCGCTATGGGGCCTGAACAGGCGGTGGGGGGCCGGTGCCAGCAGTGGGCCCCCCGCCCGTCATTGGAGGGTCAGCTGTATCGGCATCTAGCCGATACAGCTGACCGCATTGAGAGAGAAGGGGCGAGTGCTCCTTCTCTCCTATAATCCCCCTCTCAGCGTCTGACAGCGGGCGCGATGACGTCACTGCCCGGCACCCGCTGTCAGAAGAGAGGGAGAGCAGTGAGCAGCGCAGGAGCCGGGAGCAAGAGAGGTGAGTACAGGATTAATTTTTGTAATGGGGCTGCATTACACTCCAGAGGCTCTATATGGGGGTGCATATTTTGCAGAGCTCCATATGGGGTGATTATAATACAGGGCTCCATATATGGGTGCATTATATTACAGAGGCTCCATATGGGTGTGCATTATAATACAGAGGTTCCATATTGGGGTGAATTATATTACAGAGGCTCCATATGGGGGTGCATTATAATACAGAGGCTCCATATTGGGGTGCATTATATTACAGAGGCTCCATATGGGGGTGCATTATAATGCAGAGGCTCTATATGGGGTGCATTATATTACAGAGGCTCCATATGGGGGTGCAATATAATACAGAGGCTCCATATGGGGGTGCATTATATTACAGATACAGAGGCTCCATATGGGGGTGCATTATAATACAGAGGCTCCATATGGTGCTGTATTATAATACAGAGGCTCCATATGGGGGTGCATTATATTACAGAGGCTCCATATGGGGGTGCATTATAATACAGAGGCTCCATATGGGGGTGCATTATAATACAGAGGCTCTATATGGGGGTGCATTATATTACAGAGGCTCCATATGGGGCTGCATTACACTCCAGAGGCTCTATATGGGGGTGCATTATGTTACAGAGGCTCCATATGGGGGTGCATTATATTACAGATACAGAGGCTCCATATGGGGGTGCATTATAATACAGAGGCTCCATATTGGGGTGCATTATATTACAGAGGCTCCATATGGGGGTGCATTATAATGCAGAGGCTCTATATGGGGTGCATTATATTACAGAGGCTCCATATGGGGGTGCAATATAATACAGAGGCTCCATATGGGGGTGCATTATATTACAGATACAGAGGCTCCATATGGGGGTGCATTATAATACAGAGGCTCCATATGGTGCTGCATTATAATACAGAGTCTCCATATGGGGGTGCATTATATTACAGAGGCTCCATATGGGGGTGCATTATAATACAGAGGCTCCATATGGGGGTGCATTATAATACAGAGGCTCTATATGGGGTGCATTATATTACAGAGGCTCCATATGGGGCTGCATTACACTCCAGAGGCTCTATATGGGGTGCATTATGTTACAGAGGCTCCATATGGGGGTGCATTATATTACAGATACAGAGGCTCCATATGGGGGTGCATTATAATACAGAGGCTCCATATTGGGGTGCATTATATTACAGAGGCTCCATATGGGGGTGCATTATAATGCAGAGGCTCTATATGGGGGTGCATTATATTACAGAGGCTCCATATGGGGGTGCAATATAATACAGAGGCTCCATATGGGGGTGCATTATATTACAGATACAGAGGCTCCATATGGGGGTGCATTATAATACAGAGGCTCCATATGGTGCTGCATTATAATACAGAGGCTCCATATGGGGGTGCATTATATTACAGAGGCTCCATATGGGGCTGCATTACACTCCAGAGGCTCTATATGGGGTGCATTATGTTACAGAGGCTCCATATGGGGGTGCATTATATAAGAGATACAGAGGCTCCATATGGGGGTGCATTATAATACAGAGGCTCCATATGGTGCTGCATTATAATACAGAGGCTCCATATGGGGTGCATTATATTACAGAGGCTCCATATGGGGGTGCATTATATTACAGATACAGAGGCTCCATATGGGGGTGCATTATAATACAGAGGCTCCATATGGGGGTGCATTATAATACAGAGGCTCTATATGGGGTGCATTATATTACAGAGGCTCCATATGGGGCTGCATTACACTCCAGAGGCTCCATATGGGGTGCATTATATTACAGAGGCTCCATATGGGGGTGCATTATAATACAGAGGCTCCATATGGGGGTGCATTATAATACAGAGGCTCTATATGGGGGTGCATTATATTACAGAGGCTCCATATGGGGCTGCATTACACTCCAGAGGCTCTATATGGGGGTGCATTATGTTACAGAGGCTCCATATGGGGGTGCATTATATTACAGATACAGAGGCTCCATATGGGGGTGCATTATAATACAGAGGCTCCATATTGGGGTGCATTATATTACAGAGGCTCCATATGGGGGTGCATTATAATGCAGAGGCTCTATATGGGGTGCATTATATTACAGAGGCTCCATATGGGGGTGCAATATAATACAGAGGCTCCATATGGGGTGCATTATATTACAGATACAGAGGCTCCATATGGGGGTGCATTATAATACAGAGGCTCCATATGGTGCTGCATTATAATACAGAGGCTCCATATGGGGGTGCATTATATTACAGAGGCTCCATATGGGGGTGCATTATAATACAGAGGCTCCATATGGGGGTGCATTATAATACAGAGGCTCTATATGGGGGTGCATTATATTACAGAGGCTCCATATGGGGCTGCATTACACTCCAGAGGCTCTATATGGGGGTGCATTATGTTACAGAGGCTCCATATGGGGGTGCATTATATTACAGATACAGAGGCTCCATATGGGGGTGCATTATAATACAGAGGCTCCATATTGGGGTGCATTATATACAGAGGCTCCATATGGGGTGCATTATAATGCAGAGGCTCTATATGGGGGTGCATTATATTACAGAGGCTCCATATGGGGGTGCAATATAATACAGATGCTCCATATGGGGGTGCATTATATTACAGATACAGAGGCTCCATATGGGGGTGCATTATAATACAGAGGCTCCATATGGTGCTGCATTATAATACAGAGGCTCCATATGGGGGTGCATTATATTACAGAGGCTCCATATGGGGCTGCATTACACTCCAGAGGCTCTATATAGGAGTGCATTATGTTACAGAGGCTCCATATGGGGGTGCATTATATAACAGATACAGAGGCTCCATATGGTGCTGCATTATAATACAAAGGCTCCATATGGGGGTGCATTATATTACAGAGGCTCCATATGGGGGTGCATTATAATACAGAGGCTCCATATGGGGGTGCATTATAATACAGAGGCTCTATATGGGGGTGCATTATATTACAGAGGCTCCATATGGGGCTGCATTACACTCCAGAGGCTCTATATGGGGGTGCATTATGTTACAGAGGCTCCATATGGGGGTGCATTATATTACAGATACAGAGGCTCCATAGGGGGTGCATTATAATACAGAGGCTCCATATGGTGCTGCATTATAATACAGAGGCTCCATATGGGGGTGCATTATATTACAGAGGCTCCATATGGGGGTGCATTATAAAAGAGAGGCTCCATATGGGCTGCATTACACTCCAGAGGCTCTATATGGGGGTGCATTATGTTACAGAGGCTCCATATGGGGCTGCATTATAATACAAAGGCTCCTTATGGGGTGCATTATACTACAGAGGCTCCCTATGGGGGTGCATTATAATACAGAGGCTGCCTATGGGGGCTGCATTATAATACACAGGATGTCTATGGGGGCTGCATTATAATACAGAGGCTGTCTATGGGGGCTGCATTATAATACAGAGGCTGTCTATGAGGATCCATTATAATACAAAGGCTGCTTATGGGGTGCTGCATTATAATATAGAGGCTGCATTATAATATAGAGGGTGCTTGTGGGGATTCATTACAATACAGAGGCTGTCTATGGGGGTGCATTATAATATAGAGGCCGCCTATGGGGGTGCATTATAATATAGAGGGTGCCTATGGGGGTGCATTGCAATACAGAGGCTGTCTATGGGGGGCTGCATTATAATATAGAAGCTGCCTATGGGAGTGCATTATATTACAGAGGCTGCCTTTGGGGGTGCATTATAATATAGAGGTTGTCTATGGGGGTGCATTATAATATAGAGGCTGCCTATGGGGTGCATTATGATATAAAGTCTGTCTATGGGGGTGCATTATAATATAGAGGCTGTCTATGGGGGTGCATTATGCTATATTGAGGACTATCTGGTGTATTATGCTATCTAGGGGCCATCATACAGTGTTGGAGACATTAAATAGTTTGGGGATATTAAGGGGTCAGTATATACCAGTGACGGGCATTATATGGTGTATAGGGGAGCTGTACAGTGGGGAGACTTGGGACATTATTAAATGTAAAGTGGGCACTTATTGTTATAGGAGAACTCGGGTTACTGTGACTGTCAAAGGGGCACACGGGGCATTATTACTTTCTAGGGGAGAAAATCTGGGCTCTGTTTTCTAGGGCACTTGACCCGGCATTACTATATTCTAGAGCAGTGGTTCTCAACCTTTCTAATGCCGTGACCAATACAGTTCCTCATGTTGCGGTGACCCCCAAACCAAAAAATAATTACAGTCCTCCATACAATATTATGGGCACCACATGGCCCTCCATACAGTATTATGGGCCAAATATAATGCTCCATAAAGAATACTGGTCCCCATATAATGCTCCATACAAAATATGGAGCTCTCCTCTGCACTGTGCTGCGTTCTGCACTGTAACGGCTCAGGAAAGGGCACTGTGGAAAGACTCCCCATTATCATCATCATTGCCTCCCCATCATCATCATCTCCTCCCCATCATCATTATCATTGCCTCCACATCATCATCATTGTCTGCCCATCATCATTGGCTCCCCATCATCATAATTGCCTGCCCATCATCATTGGCTCCCCATCATCATCGCCTCCCCATCATAATCATTGCCTTCCCATCATCATTGGCTCCCCATCATAATCATTGCCTTCCCATCATCATTGGCTCCCCATCATCATCATCATTGCCTGCCCATCATCATTGGCTCCCCATCATCATCGCCTCCCATCATCATCATCATCATTGCCTGCCCATCATCATTGGCTCCCCATCATCATGATCATTGCCTGCTCATCATCATTGGCTCCCCATCATCATCGCCTCCCCATCATCATCATCATCATTGCCTGCCCATCATCATCGCACTCCCCATTCATCATTCAATCTTTGCCTAGCACCACATCATCGCCCTCTCCATCATCATCATCTTGCCTGCCCATCATCATTGCTCCCATCTCATCGTTGCCTCCCCACCTCATGCCCCCCATCACCATCACACATACAGCACCACACAGCACGCACCGCGCACTCTCTCACTCCACACGCAGGCAGACCCACACACTGATACACACGACACATACCCACATCTCACCTTCCGGCGCCCGCGCTCTGCCACAGCCGGGCACGCTGAATGATGACGGAGCCCGAGCTACGAGGCACGGGTGAGTATGGCGCCGCCTGCACAGGCCGGGGTCCCCTCTCGCCCCGCCCAGTGACTCACGACCCGCCCTCAGCCCGGAGGATCCCGGCCCCTGCACCTTGTGACCACGTGGGAGGGAATTGCTGTCTGCTGCCACGACGCCCCACACACATGCTGTCCTGGCTCGCATCCGCCCCACAACTGCTGCCTTGGGGCGGCCGCCCCCCCCCCCCACTACGCCCTCCCCTACGCCCGCCCACGCTACCCCCTGTACCTACTGGGCTAAACCCCATCGGAAATATGCTGTATATATGGCTCCGTCCCATCCTCCCATCCTGTATATATGGCTCCGCTCCCCCTCCCATCCTGTATACATGGCTCCGCTCCCATCCTCCCATCCTGTATACATGGCTCCGCTCCCCCTCCCATCCTGTATACATGGCTCCGCTCCCCCCTCCCATCCTGTATACATGGCTCTGCTCCCCCTCCCATCCTGTATACATGGCTCCGCTCCCCCTTCCATCCTGTATATATGGCTCCGCTCCCTCCTCCATCCTGTATACATGGCTCCGCTCCCATCCTGTATATATGGCTCCGCTCCCCCTCCCATCCTGTATACATGGCTCTGCTCTCCCCTCCCATCCTGTATACATGGCTCCGCTCCCATCCTCCCATCCTGTATATATGGCTCCGCTCCCATCCATGTATAATGGCTCCGCTCCCCCCCTCCCATCTGTATACATGGCTCTGCTCCCCCCTCCCATCCTGTATATATGGCTCCGCTCCCATCCTCCATCCTGTATACATGGCTCCGCTCCCATCCTGTATATGTCTCGCCGCTCCCCCCTCCCATCCTGTATACATGACTCTGCTCCCCCCTCCATCCTGTATACATGGCTCCGCTCCCATCCTCCCATCCTGTATATATGGCTCCGCTCCCCCTCCCATCCTGTATACATGGCTCCGCTCTCACCCTCCTATCCTATATACATGGCTCCGCTCCCATCCTCCCATCCTGTATATATGGCTCCGCTCCCCCTCCCATCCTGTATACATGGCTCTGCTCCCCCGTCCTCCCTCCATCATACTTACCCTTCTCGCTCCGTCGCTGCATGTCCCTGCATCCCTGTCGGCCGCGTCAGCTTCCTCCTGTGCGCAGCGGTGACGTAATACCACTCATTAAGGACATGAATATGGACGCCACGCCTATGGGAGTGGCGGCACGTCCATATTCATTACCTTACTGAGCGGTACTACGTCACCGCACTGCCAGGAGGAAGCTGCCGCGGCCGACAGGTAGGCAGCGACGGAAGGTAAGTATGGATGTCTTCTTGAAGCCGGCGGCTGCACTGTCACTACAGTGCTGCAGCCGCGGCTCCTTTAAGCGACCCTGTGTGTTGTGATCGGACCACTAGGGTCGCGACCCAGGTTTGGAACCGCTGTTCTAGGAGTTGCTTAGAATTAGAGGGCTCAGAGAACCCACAATAGGTGCAGTAATAGGGACACATATATCAGCAGCGGCTCAGTATTGGGGTATCAGGTGCAGTAATAGGGACACATACGGCAGCGGCTCAGTATTGGGGTATGAGGTGCAGCAATAGGGGCACATACGGCAGCAGCGGCTCAGTATTGGGGTATGGTGCAGTAATAGGGCACATACAGCAGCAGCGGCTCAGTATTGGGGCATCAGGTGCAGTAATAAGGACACATACGGCAGCGGCTCAGTATTGGGGTATGAGGTGCAGCAATAGGGCACATACGGCAGCAGCGGCTCAGTATTGGGGTATCAGGAGCAGTAATAGGGACACATAAGGCAGCAGCGGCTCAGTATTGGGGAATCAGGTGCAGTAATAGGGACACATACGGCAGCAGCTGCTCAGTATTGGGGTATCAGGTGTAGTAATAGGGACACATACGGCAGCGGCTCAGTATTGGGGTATGAGGTGCAGCAATAGGGCACATACGGCAGTAGCGGCTCAGTATTGGGGTATCAGGTGCAGTAATAGAGACACATACGGCAGCGGCTCAGTATTGGGGTATGAGGTGCAGCAATACGGGCACATACAGCAACAGCGGCTCAGTATTGGGGTATCAAGTGCAGTAATAGGGGCACATACGGCAGCAGCGGCTCAGTATTGGGGTATCAGGTGCAGTAATAGGGACACATACAGCAGCAGCGGCTCAGTATTGGGTATCAGGTGCAGTAATAGGGACACATACGGCTGCGGCTCAGTATTGGGGTATGAGGTGCAGCAACAGGGGCACATACGGCAGCAGTGGCTCAGTATTGGGGTATCAGGTGCAGTAATATTGACACATACGGCAGCGGCTCAGATTGGGGTATGAGGTGCAGCAATAGGGGCACATACAGCAGCAGTGGCTCAGTATTGGGGTATCAGGTGCAGTAATATTGACACATACGGCAGCGGCTCAGGATTGGGGTATGAGGTGCAGCAATAGGGGCACATACAGCAGCAGCGCTCAGTATTGGGGATCAGGTGCAGTAATAGGGACACATACGGCAGCAGCGCTCAGTATTGGGGTATCAGGTGTAGTAATAGGGACACATACGGCAGCGGCTCAGTATTGGGGTATGAGGTGCAGCAATAGGGGCACATACGGCAGTAGCGGCTCAGTATTGGGGTATCAGGTGCAGTAATAGAGACACATACGGCAGCGGCTCAGTATTGGGGTATGAGGTGCAGCAATACGGGCACATACAGCACAGCGGGTCAGTATTGGGGTATCAAGTGCAGTAATAGGGGCACATACGGCAGCAGCGGCTCAGTATTGGGGTATCAGGTGCAGTAATAGGGGCACATACGCAGCAGTGGCTCAGTATTGGGGTATCGGGCAGTAATAGGGACACATACGGCAGCAGCGGCTCAGTATTGGGGTATCAGGTGTAGTAATAGGGGCACATACGGCAGCAGTGGCTCAGTATTGGGGTATCGGGCTGTAATAGGGACACATACGGCAGCAGCGGCTCAGTATTGGGGTATCAGGTGCAGTAATAGGGACACATACGGCAGCGGCTCAGTATTGGGGTATGAGGTGCAGCAATAGGGGCACATACGCAGTAGCGGCTCAGTATTGGGGTATCAGGTGCAGTAATAGGGACACATACGGCAGCGGCTCAGTATTGGGGTATGAGGTGCAGCAATAGGGGCACATACAGCAGCAGCGGCTCAGTATTGGGGTATCAGGTGCAGTAATAGGGACACATACAGCAGCAGCGGTTCAGTATTGGGGAATCAGGTGCAGTAATAGGGACACATACAGCAGCAGCGGCTTAGTATTGGGGTATCAGGTGCAGTAATAGGGACACATACGGCTGCGGCTCAGTATTGGGGTATGAGGTGCAGCAATAGGGGCACATACGGCAGCAGCGGCTCACTATTGGGGTATCAGGTGCAGTAATAGGGACACATACGGCAGCGGCTCAGTATTGGGGTATGAGGTGCAGCAATAGGGGCACATACAGCAGCAGCGGCTCATATTGGGGTATCAGGTGTAGTAATAGGGGCACATACGGCAGCGCTCAGTATTGGGATAGGTGCAGAATAGGGCACATACGGCAGCGGCTCAGTATTGGGGTATCAGGTGTAGTAATAGGGGACACATACGGCAGCGGCTCAGTATTGGGGTATGAGGTGCAGTAATAGGGACACATACGGCAGCAGTGGCTCAGTATTGGGGTATCAGGTGTAGTAATAGGGGCACATACGGCAGCAGCGGCTCAGTATTGGGGTATCGGGCAGTAATAGGGACACATACGGCAGCAGCGGCTCAGTATTGGGGTATCAGGAGCAGTAATAAGGGACACATATGGCAGCAGCGGCTCAGTATTGGGTATCAGCAGGATGAGGAGTTTGTGCAGGTTGAGAATAGTCCAATAGGTGACCGTGACAGTGCTGAAAATATGAGAAGTGAAACGTGTCTTTGTTGTTTTCTCTGTAGTCGAGTACTGGCTGGAGGAGTCGTCATGTCGGGCTGGGCCAGATGGAAAAGACATGAAAAGTTAACGATTCCATCAGAAAGAACGTCAGCGGTAAGTCATTATCTGTAACTCTGCTGTAACCTATTATATGTTCTGTAGGACTGGTATTATTTGCCACTGACCATATGGCGGTGATATTATTAATGGTCTTTTTAGATATAGATCATTTTTGGCAACAGCGCGGTCATTTGCTGAGGTTCTCTGGTTAGGGGCCCACTCAGAAGTTTCGCCCCCCCCAAACCAAAACCCTAGCTATGCCTCTGGTCAAACCAAATTGACGCATATCACATAAATTCTGTCACCCCCCTCACTGTTTAATTTTCTGCCAAACTTTCCCCATCATAACTATGGTTGGGAATTTTTCTGGGTTCAATCTAAATCGGCTCGCTTCCAAACTAGATAAAAAATGGACCCTTCCCCACTATATATTCAGTGATTATCCCAGCTGATGTGTTTTGGCTAGATTCTCCCCAGCCCACCATATGCTGACATTTGGACGCTATATAATATATCCAGGGGTTAGGGACCGTCAAACCACCCTCGTCCTTTGATCTCTGCAGATGCTCTAATTTGATGCATGCCCGTCCACCCTTCCAAATCAGATCCCTAAATAGAGTATTAATTCTATAAAATTTGCTCTGTGCCAACCACACTGGAGCATTGTGCAGTATATAGAGGAGCTGAGGCATAAGGATCATTTTGATCAGATTGACTCTACCTGCCACAGACAGAAATAGTTTCTTCCAGGCCCCAATCTTCTGCTGAAATTTCCCAATCAAAGGAGTCAGGTTGAGCCGCACATAGTCCCCTATTTTGTCCGAAACCACGATACCCAAATATTTGAACTCGTGTACCACCCTTAGGGGGATCCCAGGGTCAAGTGTCAGAGGAGCCGCCACGTCCAAGGGCAACAACACAGACTTGTCCCAATTAATAGATAGTCCCAAAAGAGCCCCAAATTTAGTAATGCTTTGCTTAGCCGCTCTCAAAGACTCCTGCACATCTTCCAGAAATAATAATACATCAGCCGTATACAAGGCTATCTTCTCTTCATGATTTCCATATCTATATCCCTTTATATCCCTATCCCTCCATATCGCCGCCGCCAGAGGCTCTATAGCAATCGCAAACAGCAGAGGAGACAAAGGGCACCCCTGCCGTGTTCCCCTGTACAACGGAAAATCCTCAGACAGAACGCCATTCACCCGTACCCTAGCACTCAGAGATGTGTATAACAGCTGCACCCAACTTATGAATTTCTCGCCAAAACCCATAGCCCTCAGGACCGCCCACAAATACCACCACTCCACACTATCAAACGCCTTAGCAGCGTCTAAAGCACCACAACCCTCTGACCCATATTATCCGCCTTTGCCTGCAAATTAAGAAACAATCGCCTGAGGTTATGTGCTGTAGAACTATTGGGCATAAACCCGGATTGATCCCTATGTATTATTGTCGTTATTACTTTATTTAGGCGGTTAGCCAACATCTTAGCCAGGATTTTAACATCTGTCGTTAACAGCGAAATTGGACGATAAGAGGCTGGATCCATCGGATCCTTACCCTGCTTCGGCAGTACAACAATTATTGCCTCTTGCATGGACCGTGGCAGCTCCCCCTCCACCAAACTGGCACTGTACATCTCCAGCAAAGCAAGAAGAAGTGTCTCTCTATATTTTTTATACACCTCCGTGGGATCCCGTCCACCCCTGGGGCTTTATCATTAGGCATAGAGGCCAGTGCGGCATCAAGTTCCTCCAAATTAAATGGCTCCTCAAGAAGCCCCTGGTCATCTGCCGAGAGTCTGGGGAGCTGTATTTCCGCCAAATAACCATCCATCTCCTCCTCGTTGGCCCCACCTCTGATTTGTAAAGATCCGAATAATAGCCCGTCATCACCTCCAAAACTGCTCTACTACCAATATGTTCACACCCATCCCTTCCCCTCAGAGCAGCTATAGTGTAGAATCCCTCTGTGCTGCCACTATCCTAGAAAGGAGATGGCCCGCCCTGTCCCCTCCTCAAAATATTTAATGTTCTGAAACATTCTCTTGCGTTCTGCCGTTTTCATTGCCATCTGAAACACTCTAGTCTGCGCTTCTTTCAACCTTCCCTGTGCCTCCGGGGACTGATCATTGATTAGTGCCTCCTCTGCTTCCTCTAATTCTCTAATCAGCATCTGATCCTTCCTGCCAGTTTCTGCTTTTACCCGGGATATCTCCTTAATGCAGAGCCCTCTAAAATAAGCCTTCATAGCTTCCCAAACCATCAAAACTGATGCTGTCCCAACATTAATTCTAAAGTACTCTCTAATATTGTTCTACCCATATGAGTACAGGGCAGTATGTTTTGTACTGTGTGCTGGTTTGTTTGTTATAGCACCACCCAGTGGTGGATGAATTTATAGCCTGTGCCTTTAACAAGCAGATAGAGTATTGCATTGTGGGATTGAAGCAAGGTATGCTGGGAAGAAGAAGCTCCATTTTCTTCTGTGTACTTCAGGGAATATACGTGTTCATGTGCTCTCCTGTAACCTCTCCAACTTGAGTTTGCTATCCTGGTAAAACATATCTGGTAAGATCAATATATTCTCTAGCAATGCAGTGTTTAGGAGGTTATTAACTGTTTAGCAGCCAGTGCATAGGAGATGTTATTAGAATCCTGTGTATTTCCATGTTAAAGTTTGCATCATACTGTATACTTCCTGTTAATTATAAAGTGTCAGCTGTGTGATTATTGCCCAATACTTATCTATGTATTTTTATAGTTTTACCGCGCATGTTCTATACTGTTCACCAAAAACAATTTAGACTACAGCGGACAGTCTGCTTATTTGGAGTACGGAATCATGGTTTAGGCTGTATGCTAGATTGCACACTGTGTCAATGTGTATGAAGGCAGAACAGTAAAACAGAAGCTAGACGCCTGCGATAGTGAATACGATACAATACACTTTATTGATCCCGGGGGGAAATTACAGTATTACAGCAGCAATACAAACAGCAGTACATAAAATATTAGGACACAAATCTTGCACAGGTATACCAACATTACATAATAAATAAAAGTGGGTAGTTCAGGTGTATATAAGTCACTGTTAATTGACATTAGTACACCAGCCATCAGTCATTATTTTCTACCACCCTTAGGAAATTAATATATATCCCCATAGCAGTAGGTACAAACAATTTCCTGTATTTCTCTTTTTTGCACCTTAGTAGGATTAGATGGCTGCTGAATATGCTCTTCTGCTTCAAGAACAGCTCGTATAGTGGGTGTGTATTATTGTTCTTTATAGCCCTACACTTCTTCTGAATTCTATCCTCCAGAAGAAGTGTAGGGCTATAATGAACAATAATACACAAGAATAAGTCTTAAGGAGCTGCTTGTACCCACACCGCACTGCCTGCAGATACTGCAGCGGCCGCCATTCAGTCACAAGTACCGAGAGTGCAGCCCGCCATCAAGCGCTTCATCATTCCCGCCACGCGGAAGCCGCCGCGCATAGACTGTTTCCTGCTAATATACTCAGTAGTACGCAGCTAAGCGCACAGTGTCTCAAAACAGCACATCCTCACTCAAAACAAGGTCACGAGCAAGCTCCAGCAGGTCGTCATTAGCAGAGCTCGCTGCTGTCGCCCATGCCGAAGCTGAGGCAGCCAAAGCAAGATCCTCCTTCGCCGAAAGAGAGATGCGCCTAAAGCTGAGACAGGCGGAGCAAGATGCAGATACCGCACGTCTGCAGGCAGAGAGAGATGCCGAAACCGCATGCCTGCAAGCCGAAACTGGAGATAAGAAGAGAACGTTGGCACACCAATCAAAGGCTGGTGGTGCTAGTGAACGGGATCAAAAATCCCTTAAATCATAATGTCTCAAAAACACTGCACTCGTTGAAAATTTGCTTCAAGTGAATTTTTATTTGTCATATAAGAAAAAGCGACAAGTAATTCTGACGTTTCGGCCTCTACTGGGCCTTGATCACAAAGTCGCAGTATTGGTGAGGCACGGCATAGAAAGACTGGATGCGCACCAGGGACAAGCGGTGGACACAGCGTCCATTCTTTCTATGCTGTGCCTCACCAATACTGCGACTTTGTGATCAAGGCCCAGTAGGGGCCGAAACGTCAGAATTACTTGTCGCTTTTTCTTATATGACAAATAAAAATTCAGTTGAAGCAAAATTTCAACGAGTGCAGTGTTTTTGAGACATTATGCAAGCCGAAACTGCACGCTTGCAAGCAGAGCTAGAAAGACTTGCGGCAGGCAAAGAGACAGCAGCTGCAATTGCTAAAGCAGAGTATTTGGAAGCTATGAAGGATCCCGATTGTGAGAGACGCAGCAACATTCGCGGACCAAATCTGGGACAGCAAGATCCAGTGCAGCGTGTCGCAGAGTACGTCCGTCAACATTCCAGCATGGATGACAGCACTGATGCACACCGACCAGCCTACGCCGGCTACCAGTGATCCAACCCCGAACTTCGTTACTACAAGCAAAGAGAGGTCCAGCGCAGAAATGTCGACCACAGCGGCTGTTCCACTGAGCAGAAGGCACAGCTCCCATCCCGCCTTAAAGAGACACCTACTTCACCGAGAAGGTACTGCACAGACTATACGAAGTCAGAAGTCTGACATCACAGAGTACCGGATGAGGGTACACATCTTCGGGAACGGCCCTTCCCCAGCAGTCGCTATCTACGGCCTCCGTAATTCCGCCAAAGAAGGCGAAGAAAAGTATGGGTCAGACATCAGATCCTTCGTAGAAAAGGACTTCTACGTAGACGACAGTTTGAAATCCACACCAACAAATGAGGCTGCAATCAGCCATTGCCTGTGCCCAAGAGACCATGGACCCATATCTCTATGGATTTTATTTCCGACCTTAAAGCGGATGCCCTCTCGAGGAGTTTCCTTGCGGACTCTCCTGAGTTATCTGATCCTGCTGTTATTTTGAAAGAGGGTGTAGTTCTTTCGCCATCTCGCCCAATTTGAGACTGGCTCTGGAAGGGTGTCAGGAGGATAAACCCGAGCGTTGCCCTATTGGGAAATTGTTTGTCCCAGACCGGTGGAAAAAGAGTGTGATGTCTGAGATTCATTGTTCCGCGTTGGCCGGTCATCCCGGAATTTTTGGTACCAGAGACTTGGTTCGTCGGTCCTTTTGGTGGCCTACTTTGTCTCGTGATGTCAGGGAATTTGTGCAGTCTTGCGGGACTTGCTCTCGCTCCAAGCCTTGCTCTCGCTCTAGTGGTTTGTTGATACCATTGCCTGTGCCCAAGAGACCATGGACCCATATCTCTATGGATTTCATTTCCGACCTCCCTGTTTCTCAGAGAATAACCGTTATCTGGGTGATTTGTGATAGGTTTTCCAAAATGATACATCTTGTGCCATTACCTAAGTTGCCTTCCTCCTCTGAATTGGTGCCTTTGTTCCTTCAGCACGTGGTTCGGTTACACGGCATTCCTGAGAACATTGTGTCTGACAGAGGAGTCCAGTTTGTTTTCAGATTTTGGAGGACTTTTTGTTCTAAACTTGGTGTTCAATTGTCTTTCTCCTCGGCTTTTCATCCTCAGACCAATGGACAAACTGAGAGAACAAACCAGACATTGGAGACTTATCTGAGATGCTTTGTGTCTGCTGATCAAGATGACTGGGTCTCTTTTTTGCCTTTGGCTGAGTTTGCTCTTAATAATAGGGCAAGCTCTGCCACTTTGATGTCTCCATTTTTCTGCAATTTTGGGTTTCACCCTCGATTTTTTTTGGGACAGACGGAGGCTTCTGTCTGTCCGGGTGTTGACTCTGTTGTGGAGCGTATGCAGCAGATTTGGGACCAGGTAGTGGAGAGGTTGTCCCTCTCTCAGGAGAAGGCCCAGCGGTTTGTCAACCGGCATAGGACTGATGGTCCTCGGTTTGAAGTGGGGGACTTGGTCTGGTTGTCCTCAAGAAATATCCCTATGAGAGTTGCATCTCCTAAGTTTAAGCCTAGGTTTATTGGACCTTATAAGATCATGGAGATTCTTAATCCTGTTTCCTTTCGTTTACTTCTTCCAGGGACATTTAAGATCCATAACGTGTTCCACAAGTCCTTATTGAAGAGGTTTGTCGAGCCAGTGGTTCCTATGGCTGCGCCCTCTGACCCTGTTTTGGTTGAGGGCAATCTGGAGTATGTTGTTGAGAAAATATTGGATTCTCGTTTTTCTAGACGGAAACTCCAGTATTTGGTTAAGTGGAGAGGTTATGGTCAGGAGGACAATTCTTGGATGTTTGCTTCGGACATCCATGCTAGGAGACTGATCCGTGCGTATCACAGAGCTCATCCTGACCGACCTGGTTGCACAAATGAGGGTTCGGTGACCCCTCCTCAAGGGGGGGGTACTGTTATGAATGTTTTAAAATGAATTCTGAGCAGAAGCTCCCTCTGGTGGTTGCAAACAGTACTGAACCATTCAATGAGGATTGGCAATCAGGGATCATGGACTGGCTGGACATAAGGGAGGTTTCCCCCCATCATGGTTGCCGGTGATCAATTGTTCTTGTCTCAACGTTGTTTCCTGGTTCACTTGGAAGCTTGCTGAGTCTTGCCTCTTCTCCTGCTCTCAGATAAGATATTTTCTGTTTTTTTGTTTTTGTGCTTGCCATTTGTATATTTCTCTGCATTTCTGTGAGGTTGGCCAGGTTCCCCTCCCCGGGGGGCTTGGTCTCTTCTCGGTTCCTGTGGAGCCATTGTTGTTTGTTCATTTGCCTTTTCCAGTTTTTTTCTGTGGCTGCGGCTTAGTTTTGTTACACCAGAGAACTAATTTAGGTGGAAGAGGTCGTGTGATCTCAGGTGTTTTTGCAATTAGTAGCGTTGGTTTTTTTAGGGTTTTTTTTGGATTGCAGTAAGTATCCTTCCTATCCTTTTCTGTCTAAGGCCTCTTTCACACATCCGGTGTGCGCCTGACGGCGCCCCCGGCATTTAGCCGCAGCGCCGCATCAGAAAACCTGGTGCGCCGCTTGCGGCTTTTTTTGCATTGACATGCATTAGCGCCGGATGGCGCCGCATGTCAATGCGTCGCATGCGATTTTGTCCGGATGCGGCGGAAATGTACATTCCGGCGGCAGGACAAAATGCTGCATGTAACGTTTTTTTTTTTTGCCGGATTCCCCTGATGTCTCCGGGCATCAGAAAACATCCGGCAAAAAAACGCATGCGGCGCAAGCGACGCATCAGGTTTTCTGATGCGGCGCTGCGGCTAAATGCCGGGGGCGCCGTCAGGCGCACACCGGATGTGTGAAAGAGGCCTAAGTCAGATTGGGCCCCAGCGTTTGCTCATACTATTTTCTGTCTGTGTCTGTATTTCCTCTTGTCTAACCGCCATTACATGTTTGGGGGCTTCCTATGTTCTTTGGGGATCTGCTCCGGGGCAGATAGCTTTCCTCTTTCTATCTTTAGGTGCAGTTAGCCTCTCAGGCTGTGACGAGGCGTCTAGGACCAACGTAGGAACGCTCCACGGCTGCCTTTAGTTGTGGTGGTTAGTCAGGGTACTGCAATCCAGTAGATTCCAACCTCTCTGGTGTATTGCCGTTTTTGCCTGCTCTCCTCAGCTACCAAAACATAACAATCGCCATTTATACACATGGGTTATGATATGCAGCAATGGTAGATGATAAATGCAGCCATCCCATAAGCATAACCTTTTAAAATTAAACTGCATATTCCAGGCTGCAAAACCAGGCCAATTAAATCCAAACCACTGCTAGGCAGAAAAGCTGAGAGTATTAACGAGTGCCAACTATCAGGGCCGGACTGGGACAAAAAAGCAGCCCTGCCACACAAACCCCACCAGCCCACATACTATAACACTCATCAGCCCCGATCAGTGAATTTTTGCTATACTTTGTCGTCCCCTCTTCACTCTCTTAAAGGAGTTATTTGAAGAGCCACATGTGAATGGTGCCACAGTGCGTATGATTGACCACAGCTCCATTTACATGGTGCTCTTCAAAGTTACGTTTCCCAGGATCATGGGGGTCCCAGCGGTCAGATCCACAAGAAACAGAAAGTCATCCCCTATGCAGAAGATGGGGAGAACTTCCAAATTTGGATAACCCTCCATACAGTATTATGGGCACCACATAGTCCTCCATACAGTATTAAGGGTACCACATACTATAGTCCTCCATACAGTGTTATGGGCTCCACATAGTCCTCCAGACAGTGTTATGTGCACCACATAGTCCTCCATACAGTGTTATCGGTACCATATAGTCCTCTTTACAGTATTATGGGCACCACATAGTCCCCATACAGTATTATCGGCACCACATAGTCCTCCATACAGTATTATGGGCACCACAT